>NW_020717628.1:0-45506 GCF_900518725.1 Notechis scutatus | reverse complement strand
ACCCAAAATCAGGCAAAGCAGGCAGGCAGATTGAGTTGCTCACAGAATCATTCAGTGATCTATCTATCTGCCATTGGCTAGCTCAGTCTCTCAAATTTGCTTGCCTTGAATCTCCACTGAATAATAGAACCTTTAGCCCTAAGCAAGGTTTGGCTGTGCTTAAAAGCAGAGCCGAAGATCTAAAGACTAGCTAGAAAGCAAGAAATCCAACAATTTCCTGCTTCCTAGCTAATCTAAATCTCCAGGCACAGCAGAACAGATGATGGTTGAAAAAAGGAAAAATAGCAATTTTAGCAGGCAAGTTTGCCGGGTAAGGAATGAGTGGGCACGGAGGGTTCCCGCGGGCCATGTGGACGGCGCAGCCTTGTGTTTCTGTGCAGCCTGGATTAATTGCTTTGGGGGGGGGTGCTCTGGGGGTGAGATTCCTCTGCAGCCCACCAAAATTTTCTCATGGCCCACCAGTGGGCTGCGGCCCACCGGCTGGTGACCACTGCCTTAGAGTATACAATAAATAGTCAACATCTGAAAAGGAAAATAATCCTGTTTCCAGTATAATTGTTAAATATCAAGCAAAGATAATCCAGTCCTCACACTGCATTTTGACCACATATTGCTGTGGCCAAAATCTCCAACAGAGAGATAAATTTAAAGTACTTAGTACTGCAATAAATACCTTGCATATCTAGAACATTCAAAATTCCAATGAATATAACAAAGTTCCATCTTGTCTTTAGACAGTAAGCATGCTCATTTTATTCTTGCTTTAGAAACATTTCATTGCATAGGTACTCCACACCTCTGGTACTCTAACTGGTATGCATGACCAGGATAGCTGTATACTTCTATAACTAAAGGCCAAAGAACATTTTAAAAAACAAGTTGGTGTTGCCCTTATGCTGAAATATAACTCCGTACTATTAAATAGGAAAAATGATTATGTTTTACAGTTTAAGGAAGCTGTTTGCTTTTCATTAGGAATTTTCATTATGATTTAATGTTAGAATTTTCAAATTATGACCTTGAAATATGACATTTAACTAAAATAAATTCAATCAGGTGAACAATTTACAGCACTAAATATTGTGGGGGGGGAACCCCAAACTTAAGACCATTTTATATTTCACACAGTTACTTGGCAATGCAGGGAAGAGAGATAAATGCTTATGCGCAGTTCAGCATGCAACCAGTCTCTGTGCAATGAAGAGAATTACCGTATATGCCGGCGTATAAGGTGACCCGGCGTATAAGACAACCCCCCAACATTTCCACTCAAAATATAGTTTGTTATATACTCGCCCCCTCTTCCGCACGCCTTCCACTTTTGCACTTTTTTTTTTTTTGAGGCACTTTTGTGCACCGTGGAAACGAATCCCATGAAGCCGAAAGGAGCAGCCAGCCTTCCCCCAGCTCCCAAGGAAATGAGGCTCGCACCGCCCGAGCTCCGCTGAGGTATCCAGCTGGGGCTGTCAGGAGTTGTTACCGCTGGCGCAGCTCCGCGCGGCTCCAGTCCCGCGTTGCCTCGGGAAGGGAAAGGCAAAAAGGAAGAGCCGCGGTGGCGCTTTGCAATGGCAGCAGCGGCTCCTGGTTTTGCCTTTCCCTTCCCGTGGCAATGCGGGACTGGAGCTGCGCGGAGCCGCGCCAGCGGTAACAACTCCTGACAGCCCCAGCCGGATACCTCAGCGGAGCTTGGGCGGTGTGAGCCTCGTTTCCTTGGGAGCTGGGAGAAGGCTGGCTGCTCCTTTCGGCTTCACGGGATTCGTTTCCACGGTGCGCAAAAGTGCCTCAGCCACGGGCAGCCGCAGTGCTTCCCAATTACTATTTGCCGGCGTATAAGATGACCCGGCGTATAAGACGACCCCCCCAATTGGAGGCATGTTTTTCAGGGCAAAAAAGTCGTCTTATACGCCGGCAAATACGGTAACAATTTATCACAAATTAATGAAGCATCAAATATATTTTAAAGAACATGTTAATTTTAATATAACATGGGGATCATTACATTTTATTTTATTTATTTATCAAGTTTAAACAAGATGTTCTATTTAGGACTCCTCTTGTATAAAAAAATCTCATTCCATAAAGGCCTGCTCTAAAAATCTAATCAAGACATTAAAGACAAACAGCCAGAGGAAATTTTTCCTTACAATTAGAGCCTATATAATTTACCTGAGTTGTACAGCCAAGGCAGGAGACATCAGTCTTAATCCTATTCTTCCCAGTTGTGCTGGATAAACCCCAACCAATTCAATCACTGTAACATGCCGGAGATCTAAACCACATTGTGCTGGCTGTGTAGGAAGATAATCAACTGGTTTAATTATGAAAAGCATCTATACAATGTGTTTGTGATAATCTTTAATGTGGGACTGTTGTATTTGGCTTGCAAAACTTTATATGACCAACCAATTGATGGCAATGATACCTTATTTTTTTGGTGCCTGAGCCAAGAGTGGGATGGTGCAACCAGTGGTAGGATTCAAATTTTTAAACTGGTTCTGTGGGTGTGGCTAGGTGGTCATGTGACTGTGTGGGTATGGCTGGGTGGTCATGTGACTGTGTGGGTGTGGCCAATCAATTATTCAGCCTGTTGGCCAATGGTTAATCCCACACTGCTATTTGCCTAGGTTTCCACATAAGACAGCATGATTTGTTTAGTTTGTAAGAAACAAGGCATAAGTAAGAAGCACATCTCTACTGTGGATTGTCTTGGGTGGGGCTCTCATTGCTACTCTCAGTTCCCAAGAGTGTCCCAGCAGTCCTTGATGATTAGGAATATTTACTACCAAAATTTGCAGGAGGTAAGAGAGTTTGGATGCATAAATAACCATTTGTGGGATATCAATTACAAATAAGTAACTTCCTTATCTTTCTTTATGATCATTGTGCATCACACTAATGACTGACTAACAAGCTCACTAGTAAGTGATGGGCTTAATTCTTAATAGTCTTAACACTGTATTTAAAAAAAAGCTATCTTAACCACCTTGCTAAACATTATAAGGGGAGGTATTGTACAAATCTACAGAAATAGGCAGAGAGAGAGGGGGGAGAGGGGGAGGGAGGGGGAGAGGGGGAGGGAGGGGGAGAGAGAGAGAGAGAGATGATTAAAAAGTAAATAGCAACTAGAAGTACAACATTTCCAATTGTTCAAATAATTTGGTCAGCAGTGAGGTAACGATTAACAAAATTGACAACAAAAAACAAGCACAAAAATAAAAAGAAAGAAAGTTCAAAATACTTTGAGGAAATGTTTCATTGTTGAATAATAAAAAAATAGATGAAAAGCATCCACAGGCAGGTGAAGTGTTATAACAACTAAGCTTTAAAACTATAACGACATAAGAAAGAAGACAGCTTGCAACAAAATTGACCCCGCATTTAATTGATTGGATTCTGCAAATGTCAAATAACACATTTTTACTGCTTTGCATAAAACTGACTTGTGGAAGCTTTTCTTGCTACTGTAAAATTTATATTTCCATGTTTGAGCAGAATTTATGCGAATCCTCCATATCACTGGGTGACAACATTTGAATCATGATGGAGTACTTGTTCACTTGGCATGTACAGAAGATCAAGACAGTAAAATAGGGGCTGATGAGGTGCCTGGAAAATTTGAGGTTTTGAATAGAAATATGCTAGTTGTGACTGCTACAAGATCAAGCAAGTGCTGGATGTTATATGCAAAAGCAGGAAAAGTTCTTGAACTATGAATAACAGCTGAATGGCTTGAACCTAAGGGGGAAATGCAAAATCCCATCCAGTACTGAGAATAACAGCAATACATGTGGACAAACCAACAATTTCTACTAAAGCCCTAGGTTACAGTCAGCCTGGCCTAAGGCTGCCTGGTTACTCCTCAAAGGTATGCGTGCATTTAATTTTCAACAAAGATGCATGTAGCTTATGCATCTGATATACACTCAAGGAATAGTGATAAGCCCAATGGGAAGTCCCCAAAATAGATAAATGTGTATGGCTACTGTAACTCTTAAATAATGGCAGTGTTGAAGCCTGATAGCTAATTAAACTTTTTAGGTCTTTAAGGTTATCATTAAAAAAAACCAGTTTCTTTTTACAACTATAGCAACAAATCATGAAGGGAGTTCGTGGGATTTTTTTTTACCTAGGTAAACTGATCTAGGATGGAATCTTTATTCAGAGCTATTAAGTCCTCATAACAATCTCATCCCAGGTAGATCATGTTCAGAAAGCTTGATTACAAAGTGGGATAGACAGCAACTGGGGTCAACAAATGCCCATGCTGGAGTTCACTGAATCTGTTATGCAAAGCAGATTTTTTTTCATAAAGTAGAACTGAAATGTCAAGATCTATGTTTATCCGCCTGTTTTTTATAATTTTTTGCAGCTTCAGTCAAAGCTTTTTTTGTATCTTCCCATCCTTTCTTTAATGAGTTCATCCATTCTGTTAGGGACATGGATGAGGCAGGTAACTCTGGCATCAGGACAAAATCCATTCCAGTGTTGATTTGGAATGGAGTCAATCCCGTGCTGCCATGTACTGCATTATTGTAAGCAACCTCTGCAAAAGGTAATAACTCAGCCCAATTTTCTTGTTGATAATTTACATAGCATCTAATGTATTGTTCAATCATGGCGTTAGCCCTCTCCGCTGCTCCGTTACAAGCAGGATGGAAAGCTGAGGATAACTCTTGAGAGGAACCAATGGATTTCAGAAATTCCCTCCAAAATTTTGCGGTAAATTGTACCCCTCTGTCTGATATTATTCTATGAGGTACTCCATGTAGTCTATAGATGTGTTTCACGAACCGCTTTGCAAGTTTTTTCGCAGATGGAAGTCCTTTGCAGGCTATAAAATGGGCCTGTTTAGAGAATAAGTCAATTATAGTCCAAATTATAGTCCCTTCACAATAAAGTCCATTGCAATTTCTTCCCAAGGTTGGGTTGGTTCAGCAACTTGTTGCAGGAGGCCAGGGGTTTTTCCAGTTCTGTGTTTCATTGCGGCACAAATTGAGCAACTTTTTACATAGTCCTCGACATCAAGCTTCATTTTTGGCCACCAGAACTGTCTTCTCAGTAAATGTAGGGTTTTTAGGAATCTGAAGTGGCCTCCCAGCTGGGAGTCGTGGCTACGCTTTAGTACCAGTAGTCTTAGGGTTGTGGGTACATAAAGCTTAGTCCCTTTCCAAGCTAGTCCATCATTCATTGTCAACTCGGTTTGATGGTCCAGGAACCAAGGAGCCAATAGGGCCGTTTTCAATTCTGTAGTCAGCTTATCTTCCAGGTGTTTGGGGTTGCAGTTGGCTTGGGCTCGAGTGGTCACTTGGCCTGCCGATTGAGCTTCTGAAATTAAGGCTTGTACTATTTCCTCTCGATGGCTGTCAAACTGAGGTTTTCTGGACAGAGCATCCGCCAGTACATTTTTCCCTCTGGGGATATATTTAATGCTGAAGTTGAATCACTTGAAATATTGGGCCCAGCAGACTTGTTTGGGCGATAATCTCCTAGGGGTCTTTAGAGTCTCGAAGTGTCTCTGGCGCCCCTTCTAGAAAATGCCTCCAAGTCAATAAAGCGGCAATAAATGCCTCCAAGTCAAAAAATACAGCGAATGCTTCTTTCTCCCAGACTGCCCACTTTCGCTCTGTGTCTGTCAGCTTTTTGGACACTTAAGCACAAGATTTCAGTTGGCCTTGAGAGTCTTTTTGCAGCAAAATGGCTGTCACTGCTACATCATTTGCATCTTTTTGGACAATAAAAGGCTTGGTTGCGTCTGGGTGCTGGAGGATGGGCTCAGCTGCCAAGAGGCGTTTTAAGGTTTCAAAAGCTTTCTGACAGTTCATAGTCCAAGCCAGGGGTTGACTCGGCTTCGGTTTGGTGGGTGACAGGCCTGTTTTTAACAGCTTTGTCAATGGGAGGGCAACTTCAGCAAAGGACGGAATTAATTGTCTATAGAAGTTGGAAAACCCCAAGAAACTTTGAAGTTGTTTTCAGGTTCTGGGGGGTTGCCAGTCCAGGACTGCTTTCACCTTTCTGGGGTCCATTTCAATCCCCAGGTTGGATATTCTGTAGCCTAAGTAGTCCAGCGACTCTTCGTGAAATTCGCATTTTGAGAGTTTCACATATAATTTGGCGACTAGAAGATTTTTTAGAACTTGTTGGACCAATTGATCATGTTCTTCCATGGTTTGACTGAAGATAAGGATGTCATTCAGGTACACGAGGACCCCCCCAGTAAAGGTGCGGGTGTAGCACCTCATTGGTGAGCTGTATAAACACTGCAGGAGCTCCCTGAAGTCTGAAAGGCATGACTTTGAATTGGAAGCTACCCAGAGGGTAGTTAAAAGTAGTTTTCCACTCATCTCTTTGATGCGGACCTGGTAGTAAGCTTCCCTGAGATCTAGCTTGGTGAATACCTTGCCCTTCGACAGGTGGTTCAATAAGTCCTTCATAAGGGGGAGAGGATATATGTTTTTGACGCATATGGCTTTCACGCCTCAAAAGTCAACACACAATCTCAACCTTGAAATCTCAATCTTTCTTCTCCTTGAACAACACGGGAGCAGCTAATCTTGATTTGGCAGGCTCAATAAACCCTTGTTCCAAATTGCTGTCAATGTATTTCTTTAATTCAGTCATTTCAGCAGGCGTCATGGAATACATCTTTAGTTTTGGTAATTTCGCCCTGGGCTCTAATTCTATGGAGCAATCAGTGGCTCGATGAGGAGGTAAAACATTACATTCTTCTTCACTGAATGCTTCAGCCAAGTCTTTGCATTGGTCAGATACCTGGGGGGTTATCTAGGAGAAGGTGGGATGCCATGGATGCTGGCTCAGGCTCTGGGTTCAAGCTGACCGGTGGCTTTGTAGTGGGTGGAAGAGGGGGCAATGGACCCATCAAATGAGGATTTTTCTGAATCCATCCTCCCATTTGATCATCGGGGCCCATTTGTCTAGCCAAGCAAGTCTCAGTATGATTGATTCTGACATCTTGGGGGCCACTATGAAGCGTACGAGTTTGCGATGGGGCTCTAATTCCATCTTGATCAAGTCTGTCATTTGAGTGGCTGCTCCCCCCAATTAAGGTTCCATCCACTTGCTCAAATCTGATTGGGTGTTTTAGCGGTTTAGTCTTTATGCCTAATTGTTCAACTATGGGGAGTCCAATAAGACATCTAGAACACCCAGTATCGATGACAGCTTCTAACTCCCTGGCCTCCCCCGTGTTTGGTACCACTAACTTGACCTTGACTGTAAAAGGTATGATGGGATCACTCACCATTGGGTCATCTTCGCAGGTCAGGTTCTTGGGGACATGGTGGCAATCTGGTGGTCCTTTGCTCCCATCTGCGCAGAGGGGGCTTTCCCAGCTGTTTGGTGAACCCACCCCTGGCCGGAGATCTTTCTTGATTCTTCCAACCTCTAACAGCTGGATTAGACTCCGGCTGCGGTGCTTGTGGTACAGGAGCAGGGGCCAGACAGTCTGCTGCTCTATGGCCGGCTTGGCCACACCGGTAACATTTCAGCACCCTGGTGGGTTGGGTACAAGCAATTTTGGCTGGTTCAGTCGGCGGTCTTCTAGCCACAGTTCTCTTAGGCAGGGCTGCCGGAAGGGGTTTCCTGTGTGGGTTGATGCTACGATCTAAGCTGAGGGAGGCAGCATACCATGATTGTAAGGTATCTGGGATTCCCCTAATTTCACAGGCCTTCTTTACTTCTGGATCAATGGCGTTTTTAAAATAGTGTAAAGTCATTCTTTCAGGCCAATCCATGAGGTGGCTTGCGACCCTTCTAAAGTCCCAAATAAATTCTGACAAGGGTCACTTGCCTTGCCTCATTTCCATTAACTTCTCTTCATTCTCTGCTACCCTGTCTGGGTTTTCAAATCTGAGTCTTAATAATTGAATAAATCCAGTTACATTGTGTAATTCGGGGGCTTGTTCATTGTGTAGTTGGGCCACCCAGTCTGAAGCATCCCCTTCATTCATCCCATTTGTTATGGCCATAACCAAATCACGCTCTGTGGCGTATTGATCTCCAAATTGTTCTATATGGGATTGGATTCAAGTGAGGAAGCAATTGAAATGTTCATGGTGGCCATCAAATACGGCCTTAAAGGGTATTTGGTCCAGCCTGGGTCATGGTTGCTGAAGTGGCACATGCCAGGCCCCTGCAGGTTGTACTGGAATGAAAGGAACAGGCCAGGTGGCGTATGTAGGGTGGGTAGGCCCCCTGAATCCTGGCTGGGTGGTGCTTCTCTGGAATAGGGGTCCCTGTGGCCTTGCTGCCGGTTGGGGCTGTATTTGTAGTTGCCAGGAGGAAGATGGGTGTGGCCTGGTTCCCTGGTCAGGTGGAGGGGAAGTGTCTGCTGTCTGGGCAACCCCCCTTTAGACCAGGGCTGTGTTGGTGCCATTGGCATTGAATCCACCCCGGCCTGGATAAAATCCCCACACTGGAGGGATACTCTCTGCAGGGGGCAAAATTTCTTCTGGAAAATGAGGGGATTGCCTCGGAGGCTGCAACACACCTCTGTCAGTTGATGCTTCTTTCTGGCTTCCTCCAACTGGCATCTGTATAATCTCCTCGTCCCTCACGATACTTGCGTAAGTGAATATGGGTGATCTCAAACTTCCACCTGTCCAAACAGACTGTGAGACCAAGCCTGTCACCTTTAAATTCTGGAACTGTTGATGTAAAACTGCCCTTGATGGACTTCCAGGATAAATCTTGGGGGTGTCTTCTTGAGAGAATTCCGACCCCAATTGTCTCTCTTCCCTCCAATCTGACAAAATAGCAATATGCCTGGGGCTAGAGAAAGATTTCTCTTCAGACAGCTGGGTTACATCTGGGTTATAACAACTTCTTGAGTTGAAATGCTTCGGTATAGCTCCCAAATCTTTCTTCTACTGCCATTCTGAAAGCATCCATCATCTCCTCCAAACAAGGGCTGGCAGATCCAGTTAATGCTCCGGAGGGAGGGCCTCCCCACACTCCCCCTGCACATGTCCAACTTTGGCTGGTTGTTGATCTTTCTCCATCTCTGGGAAAAGAACTCCGGGGTATCAGCCAAGCCCCTTCAAAAAGTCGACTTTGGGAAATAAATGTAAGGCATCCAGAAAGTATCCATGACATCAATCACTCCGAGACATTTTCTCTCCAACTGATTTATTTAGAAACAGATCTGGTATGTCTAAAGCAATTTCCCAAAGTGAAATTATTTTCGCGCATTACACAGAATCCACCTTCTCTCCTCCCACTTCTACACTTCATAAATCACAAGAACCAATTAACTGCAACTGGAATTTCTTAATACGACATACAGAATAACCTGGAACTTTTCAACTCCTCCAACCCCCTTCAAATAAAATGTGGCAGCTGAATTTCAAAGCTGACAGGTGCAACCATTCTTGTAGTCCTTGATATTCTAGTGATTTTTTCATAAATTAACCATGGTATCTTTCTGGACTGTTGCAAAATTTTGGAAGGGCACTGTTGCAATGGTTCTCCTTCCTCTGTGGTTGGTTCATTGCCCCTCACTTGTAAAATACCTGAGGACTCAACATTGTCACTCTGCCTATTAAACCTCTACATGAAACAACTGGGGAGGCCACTTGGGGTTCAGTGTCATGATACAGATGATGATATCAAACCAAACATCTTGATCCTGGGCCTTCCAGGTATTGATTGCAATGTTCTGATGCAATGTTTTGAGGTTTGGGTCTGGATAGGCTGAGGTTTGGGTTCAGGCTTAGGCTGAATTGTGGCAAAACCAAATGGCTATGGTTATTTGAGCCTCCTGCATCGGAGTAGTTTTCATCTTTGGTCTTAGATGAAATTGCAAGTCTCTGTTCAAGACTGAACCACAATCGGGGATCATCCTGGATTCACAACTCTGCTCAAAGAGCAGGTGGTAGCTGAGGTCAGGAAGGCCTTTGCACAAACCTACCTAATTGCCATTAATAAGAAGCCCTTCAGACAATCATTTATGTCCTAGTCACCTCAAAATCTATCAGTCACACTGAGTAAACCACATCAGGAAGTCTAAAACTATTTTATGGATGTTGGCTATAATTACAATCTTGTAAGCCTGATTGTGTTGTACCCTCTCCCTTGTCTTATATTCTAGTGAATTAGTGATGCACCTGCCTCAATCACTCCCAAATGTTATCTTGTTGCTTTGGACTAAAAATACTTTAGTCCTTTTTTTAGTTCTTGCCTATTTCCATCTAAATTATCTTTATTACTCTCTACAAATATAATTGGACGAGAGCAACATTAATGGATAGAGACTAATTTTATTAAACATGTTTAATTGTGAAATAGTTTAACACTTAAGAAGCTATTCACTTCTGACTTCCAGGGTCTAACTCGGGTGTCAGCAACCTGCAACTTTGGAGCCACATGCGGCTCTTTCATCCCTCCACTGCAGCTCCCTGTCATGTGATACTACCACTGGCTGGCTCCGACCCTCACCCTCCCTTCCCAGTCATTGCTTGCATGGTCTGAGAAGGTAAAGGCGACTGCGGGGAATGGAGACTTGCTCCATATTCCAGATTGGGAGTAAAGGCATGGATTTCCTCTGCCTTTTATGTTCCCACCCTGCAGGTGGGGGGCGCCTGCCCACTGGCCTCTACCCACTTCTTGCCGTTGCCACCTGCCCCTCCAGGAGGCACTGTGCTGCCACATCACCTGGCGGGGAACGCAGTGGTGCTGGTAGCTGGAGCCTTCCCAGGACTGAGCAAGCAGACCCCTGCATATAGAGATCAGCCAGTGCCATCATGGCAGCAGTGGGGAAAGTGCGCACCCAGACTGGTTTGCTTTCACTGGCCAGTAGTGGGGCTCCACGCCCACACCTCCCAGCCGGAGCACCATGTTTTCTTGCTGGCCACCTCCAAGGAGAGAGCTGTCCTTGGGCCTCCCACCCCCCCACCATGGGGGGGAGAGAGGGAGAGGGAAGGGAGGTGTCTCCCCAACAGGATCCATGTTAGAGTTGCCTTATTTTGTGTGATTTCCAACGCTTGACTTTGCCTGCCGGCCTCCACTCCCCCTCCACAGCCCAAGTGGTTGGATTCACATGACCCATGAAGCTAGGCAGAAGAGCACAGATAGATGGATGGAGAGATAGATGAATGGATGGATAGATGAGACAGAGAGAAGACACAGAGAGAGGAAGATTTACATATATATGTGTGTGTGTAAAAGAAGAAGCAGACATCCTGCCATCTCCGGAACTAAAAATTGTACTTACTAAGCTTTTGTCAGCCTCTGCTGACATTGTCAGAGTATTAAGCTACCATTACAAAGATCTATGCCTTTATATATCATTAATCAATTTAGCCCTTGCACGCGTGATAGGCCCTTCCAACTGCCTCCCACCCGTAATTAACCATGTTGTTTTACTTCAGTCATGATAGTCAAAGGAGGGTGTTAGGGATATACACCCTAGCAGAACATGCAACGGCAGTCTAGCAAGCAGGCAGATATGTGAGAACAAAACGTTGTAGTAGCTTACACTCAGTAAGACAGATACACTGTGCAAGTTAAATAGTTTTTATTCCAGCAAGAGTTATAGCATAGTCAAACAGTCCATATGTCATACACTAAGTTCAGTCAGTCCGGGGGTTATTCAGTTTGCAAAGTCCAGTGTCGAAGAGAGTTCATTAAACTTACAATCAATCAGTCCAGTGATATATCTCTTTTGCAGTCAGAGATATGAAGAAAATCAAACCCCTTTTCTTCTCTCAGCAAACACGCAGTTATCACCATCAATTCATCATTGTCAGCATTCCAGTATAAGCCAGGGAAACAGTGAGCTCTCTTGCTCCCTCTTATGGTGATTTTACAACCGCACCGTATTTTTACTTGGTTTACAGTTTAAAGTGATACATACACTTAAACTCACTAACATAGTTTATATATTATTTTACCCAAACTAAGTTAGGTAAACAATGTTATCCCTAACAGAGGGTTATCTCTTGTTTCCTCTCTTGCCACTTTCCATCAGGGAGCAGAGATCGATGACACCCCCCTATACCTGGGCATGTGGATTCATCCTATGAAGGCACAGTCAGGCCTGTTCAAATACAGAGGAGCCCGGCAGAGCTGCCCTAAGTTATAATGGACAGGAATAATGAAGAATGAGCCGGGCTGACCACAAGGTCACAAGCAAAGCAACAAATTGCAATAGCAGGCAGGTTAACATCACTTCTTAGAGATTAGCATTCCAGGCTGGGTCTGGCAAGAGACAAAACAACAAGAGATGACCCTCCTTTGACTAACATGACTGAACAACAACAGGGTTAATTATGGGTGGGAGGCGTTGGAAGGGCCTATTACATGTGCAAGGGCTAAACTGATTAATGATTAATGTCTGTTGTTTGTCTGTCACAGATGAACCCAATACACAAGCCTGATGATGGCAGATGAGATTCTGCCAAAACGTCGCTACAACTTTAAAAGCACAACTATAATGATGTGGGAAAATACCCGAACAAAGCTGAATAAACATATAAATACCCACAAAAACTTAAGAAAAAACACACACACACATAGAGTTATCGATGAGAGAGAAAGAGATGAGAGAAAGTGAGATGAGAGAGAAAGAGATGAGAGAGAGGGCGGGGGGAGAGGGAGAGGGAGGGAGATGGAGAGATAGAAAAAGAGAGATGAGAGAGAAAAAGAGAGTTGAGAGACAGAGAGAGGGAGAGGGAGAGGAGAAAGAGATAGAGATATGACAGAAAGAGAGAGAGAGATACAGAAAGAAAGAGATAGAGAGATGAGAGAGAGAAAGAGACAGAGAGAGAAAAAGAGAGAAAGACAGAGTGAAAGAGACCCATTTCTCACAGAAAAGAAAACACCGGGAACCACAAAACTTGGGAAGCCATGGCTGGGGAGTCATGTGACTGAGTGGGAGCAAGTGACATTGAGTTGGCCACACCCACTCAGGTTTTGTAGCTCCCAGTGTTTTGTTTTCTGTGGGAAAGGGTCCAAATGGCTCTTTGAGTGTTTAAGGTTGCAGACCCCTGGTCTAACTGAATGATATATTCAGTATAACAAGGTACCCTGTTTCCCAAAAATACGACCTACCCTGAAAGTAAGTCCTAGCTTGATTTTTACACGTGTGTACACATCCTACCCCCCAAAATAAGCCCTAATTAAGATCCCACTCCAGAGTGCATGAGTAAAAATTAAGCTAGGGTGGGGATTGGGTGGTGGAGCTGCCCTACCACTTATCTTTGGACAGTTGTAGCCAGGCCTTGCACCTGGCCCATTTCTTCTGCAGCCAGCAAGGCTGGCAAGGCTTTCCTGAAGGCCTCTGTAGCTGATAACAAAGTTCTGGATCAATCCAGAGCTCTGTCATCTGCTGCAGAGACCTTCAGGAAAGCCTTGCCGACTACAGAAGAAGTTCCTGAAGGCCTCTGTCAGGGAAAAGGAGGCCGGGGGCGATACGCGCAAGTGAGGTTAGTCAGTGGATAACATCCCCCGAAAATAAGACCTGGTGCCTTTTTTGGTGGCAAAAAATATAAGACAGGTTTTTATTTTCAGGGAAACATGGTATTTGTATGTTATTATATGGTTTTACAAATATAGAGGGAAAGAAACCACAGTTCTGAAACTGATTCCTAGGAGGATTAGAGATATATGGAAACAATATCAATTCTTGACCATTAATTAAAAGAGAAGTTAATTTCAGATGGCTGATCCCAAAGGGAACAGTTAATTGGGATGACAAAAAATATAGGCTAGATTCGATAGATAACTACATTGCTGCAACTGAGAGAAAAGAAACAAGAGAAGAACTGGAAGATAAAGGAAAGGAGGAAGCAACAGTAGAAGAGAGAAATATATGAGAAGAAGGTGAAACAGAAAAGACAGAACAAGAAGGAGCAAGGGCAAAAGAACAGAGACAGACAAGGACAACTAGAATTAAACCTATATATAAGTAAAGGAGATGGAGAGGGAAAATGAAATATGGACAATAAATATAAATGGATTGAATTCCCCCATAAAAAGGATTTTTTGCACAATTACAAAAGTTAAAAATAGATATAATTTGCTTGCAAGAAACTCATATAAAAAAGAACACAGTAATCTATTGAAATGGCCTAAAATTGGGAAATTATATTTTTCATCAGCGCAGCAAAAGAGGGATAATTCTTAATGTACCTCTATACATTAAGGAAACAATAAGCTCCAAACAAATATATGCAGATGAAGAAGGAAGGATTTTAAATGGTGGAAATAGTGATGAACCAAAAACAGATACTTTTGATAGCAATATTCGCACTAAATAATAAGCAAGAAGAATTTTACCAAAAGTTGCATAAAAAGATATTAGAAATGGAGTATCAAAATATGTGTATTGTAGGAGACTTTAATGCAATTGTAGATGCAAAATTAGACTATAGGAGTAGTAAGACAGGGAAAAAGGAAAGAAAAATACTTCCCAAGGCATTTTTTAAAATGATAGAAGAAACTTGTATACAGGATATGTGGAGAGAAATGAACCTGAAAAAAATCAATACACATTCTATTCAAATAAACATAAATCATGGTTCAGAATTGATATGATATGGATGTCACCTGAATTAAGAACCAATTTGCAAGAAATTGAGATAGAAACCAATACTGGGCTGACGACAATCTGATAAACGTAAACTGGAAAGGAGAAAAGAAAAAGTTGAGATGGACACTGAATCAATCTATATTAAAAGATAAAGAATTTATACAAGCAACAGCAAAGGAAATGGAATTTTTCTTCAAAGAAAATAAAAAAGAAGAGACATCACTGCAAAATGTATGGGACACAGCTAAAGCACACATTAGGGGATTAGCTATAACTTAAATTGCAAAAAAAGAATAAGAAAGAAAAACAACATCAAATGACATTAAGGGAAGAATTTAAAAAACTTGAATTGGAATTACAAAGACATCCACAAAAGAAAATTTTAAAAAATTGAATGGAAATAATAAAACATATACTGAACTTAATAGAAAAGGAAGGATTGGTGCAACAAATTAAAAGAGCAAAACAAAACTTCTTGGAAAATGCTAATAAATCGGGAAGATTTATTATCTGAAAAAGGAAAAAGAGAAGAAACTGATGTGAAAAGATGTGAAGAGGAAAATGAGATTAAAAAGAAAATAATTCAAGAATTTTATGAAAAATTATATGATAAAGAAAAAAATTAGGAAGAAATGATGATATAATACTTGGAAAGAGCTAAACTACCAAAGAACATCAAAAATATGTTAAATGAGAACATCAAAGATATGTTAAATGAAAAATAATGATGATGGAGCTGACAGAGGTGACAAAGAGGCAAAAATAATAAAACTCCAGGACCAGTTGTATTACCAGCAGAAATATATAAACATCTACAAGATACCTTAAGCCTGTCAATGCTAGAGGTTTATAATGAGGTACTGCTAGAGGCCTAAATACCAAATATTTGGACAGAGCAAATATTATCTTAATTCTAAAAGAAGAAACAGATTTGACACAAGTAAAAAACTATAGGCCAATATCATTACTAATTGCAGATTACAAAATATTTGCATCAATAATGGCAAAGAGACCTAAAATAGTTTTAATGAATTTATTCATCCAAACCAAAATTGATTCCTACCAAAAAGACAAATAAAAAACAATGTAAGATTTATTTTAGATACACTGGAATATTATGAAACACATTCAGAAAAACAAATGTTGATCTTTTTAGACATGCAGAAAGCATGTAAATTGGCAATTTATGATGAAACAGCTAGATTGTATGGACTTTGGAGAGAAATTTATAAACATGATTAAGACAATATACTACAGACAAACAGCAAAAGTAATAGCCAAGGCACAAGACAAGGATGTCCATATCCCCATTGCTATTTATATTAACACTGGAAGTGTTAAACAAGAATATTAGACAAGATGTAGAATTAAAAGATATAGGAATAAAAAAAGAAAAATATAAATTACAAGTATTTGTGGATTATTTGATATTCATCCTAGAAGAACCATTGGAAACTGGTCCCGAATTAATGACAAGAATAGAAGAGAATGGGGAAGTAGCAGGATTGAAAGTAAACAAAGAAAAAAATAGTTAAAAATCTTACAGGCAAACAAAAAAATGAACTAATAAAAAAGACAGACCTTCAGATAGTCAAGAAAATTAAATACTTGGGAATATATTTAACAGCAAGATGTGCAACAATAAAAGAAGATAACTATATAAGGCTACTACATGAAATAATTTTGGAGGAATGGATAAAATTTGCAATTATCAATGGTAGGAAGAATAGTGACTATAAAAATGGATATTCTACCAAAACTACTTTTTTTGTTTCAAACAATTCCTATAAAAATAGAGAAAAAAATATTTTGATGAGCTAAATACAACAATTTTGAAATTTATTTGGCAAGGAAAGAAAGCTAGAATAAGATTGAAAATGTTGCAAGAATCCAAAAACAATGGTAGATTTGGGCTACCAGATTGGGAACTATATTACCAAGCATGCGTATTAACATGGGTGAAAGAATGGATAACTCTCACACATAGAAGATTACTGTAGAAGGTCATGAACTCCAGTTAGGATGGCACACTTTTTTATGGTATGATAAGAACAAAAGTAATAGCTACTTCCAAAGACATTATGTAAGGAATGCTCTATTTTTAGTATGGGAAAAGGTGAAAGCAAAAATTTATATAAAAATACCAGGATGGCTTTCAACAATGGAAGCATTTGTTCACCCAAATCTAGTAAACCTGGAGAAAATTTTAACATATAAAAATATATTAAATGCTAAAGGGAAACTAAAAATTAAACAAGAATTACAGAAACGGTGTTGATTTATTGTGATAGCCACAAATGCAAATGCAAGTGAGATATGAGAAAGATGTTAAGACTTATGGTTTTTATAAAGAGCAAACAACATTTAATCAATGTTAATGGTGGATGAAAAGTTAATTAAGAAATTATATAATTTTTTATTAAGCCTAAAAATGGAAGATGAATAGGCAAAAGAGGCAATGATAGTATGGGCAAAAAACTTTGGATATACCATAGAATTAGATGATTGGCAAAAGCTCTGGGAAAGAAACTATAAATTAATGATGGCAACTACATATAAGGAAAACTTATACAAAATGTTTTATAGGTGGCACTTACCGCTGGCTATATTAGCCAAAATGTTGAAAAACATGTCTGCTAAATGTTGGAAATGTAATCAAATGTTACATTTTCGTCCAACTGTAAACTCTGGGTACATATTATCACATGTGGTGGACATGTCCAAAGGCAAAAAAAAATATGGACGAAAATGCATACGTGGTTAGAAAAAATGTTAAAGCAGCATATAGATTATAAACCAGATTTCTTTTTGTTAGGCATATTACCAAAGAAATATGATAAAGGGAATGTATATTTAATATTACATGTTTTGACAGCAGCAACAATTGTATTTGTGCAACACTGGAAAAATGAGGAAACATCCACAGAAGAAATAATTTAAAAAGATTAGATTGTGCAGAAATGGACAGACTAACATTAAAGATAAAAGAAAAAGAAGACACAGAATATTTTCAAACTTGGGACTTGTTTTAACAATGGTTGTAAAATAGAGGTAGAAATTAGGAGTTTAATGTTGTTATGTAAACTGACTCAAGACAGTACGCTGTTCACTATGCACTTATTGTATACGAAGAGAAAATATATAAATAAAATTTTAAAAAAGAAACTATTCACTTCTGAAAGCTTGTCAAAAAAAGGAGTGGTTACACATTAAATTTCACTTTCACACGCAAATTCTGTTTAATCACATACACTTTTAAGACTCTCTGATTTTTTTCCTGGAACCATTAGGTCATGTATCCAAAACAAGGAGTCCCATTTCATTCTGTATATGAACCATTTATTTATTTGTGGGGAGGGAGCAGGAAAGCAGCCTTTAAGTGGAATGGACTAAGTCAAGGTTGAAAGGTTCCTGAATTAAAGCGATTGTTCCTATATGCTTGCCAAAAATTTTAGACTCATTTTGAAGAGGAAAAAATAAGCATAACTCCAAATTGTATCAAGACCATTCTCCTCGAAGCTGAATTACTGCAGCAATGGGTCAGAAGAGGAAGCAATTTTGCAGATTCACCTTTGCTCCTGTTCCATCCAATCTAGAATGGATTAAAGACTTTCTTAGAACAGAGTGAGTAGTGAATTTAAAGGGAAATTATGAGAATCACCTTTTGTTTAACAAGAACTGGAACTCATTCACACAGCCCTTTGTGAGTATGTGGAACTGGAACTCATTTCATTCACTCAGCCCTTTGTGAGTATGTGGATCCAGATTATCATAATGTGTATTCAATAAAGGAGCAACACTTTAAAGACACTGTCCATCTATATTTATTTGGGAGTAGAAATAAAATTTCACTTAAGTATAATAAACTTTTCTTTACCTGCAATATTCCCAGCTGCATTCTGTAAAAGTAATTGGATGCAGTAGGAGTGGATATAATAAGCAACCTCCGTTTTTCATAAAACTGATCTAGAAGAGCTGCTGCTGTCCTCACACCAATATTAATATTCATAGCTGAGAGATATACAAAAAAAATCATGCTACCATGTTCATATAGAAACTTGAAAATAAACAACAAATCACATAGAAAAGGAGAGAGAAAAAGTCTTAGCTAATGCCAAAGTTTAAAAAGTTTTTCCAGCTCCTGGAGAAAGATCAGCCTTTTGTATACAGTTTCAACAGATCCTATAAGAGTGCCAGAAATGGGCTCCAAACCCTTCCCCCCACTTCAAATCCAGACCACAACACAACCCAATTAATCTGTAACATTTGAAGTTATTTTTAAATTGGTGATGTAGAGCTTTGCATTTGAAAGGAGAAAGGTGCTTTGGAAAATTAGAGTTTGCTCAAGCAGCATCAGCCATCAATTTCCTAAAGCACCTGGATCTTTTTTTTTCCTGGATTGCTTAGCAGCACAACTGTCAGCCTCCAAGAAGTTTTCCTGACATCTTTTGCTGCTTGACTCTTGCTGGTTGCCTTGGAATAACTTTCAATATGTAATTTCCGCACCTATTTTCCTCAGAACTTGCTTTCCTTTGTTGCTATCACTTCAATTTCAGTAAAAGTACTTTTCTCTATTTTAATAGAGACTAAGATTTTCTTTCTTGGATTTTGAATGGAAGCACAGCTGACAACCACCCCAGGAGAAGACTCATTTAATTTAAACAACTGCAAACAAGTGCTATGTGAGCAATTATACATTCTTTGGAAGACCTTTTCCCCTTTGAGTTCCCAGTATTAGAAATAGAAATAAAAAATAAACAAGAGATAGAAATAAAATCTCAATCTAACCCTCCCTTCATCTCTCCTTCTAACTTTATTATATGGCTTTTATCAATATTTATCCAAAAAGACCAAGAAATCCACAGAATAAGAATTGGATAGAGAGAAATATTCAAAGTTAGAGAACATCCATGGATTTTCATAATCCAAATTTACTTTACTTTACTTTGTTCCACAAAGCTCTTCATTCCAATTCTGAACACTACAGCATCATTTGTTTTTTAGGTTTATAAAAGAATTGAAAATTATAATGGGAGAAAACTTTAGGAAAGAAATAGAAAGCTAAGTATAGTTATAGCTTTTTCCATAAATTTCCATATATCTCTAACACTGAAGATGTACGGAAAAAGAGAGAACTTTCTTGGCTTTAATAACAATGATACAAAGATAAAAAGCAATGCTATTATGTTGACTGCCATTTTGTCAGTCTATTTACAAAATGAAATAAACATTTTTTTTATTGCTTATTGGCAAAATATTGTCCACTTAATCTACATGTAAGTTATGTTAACAAAAAAAACTTGAAGAAACTTGAAGGGGTATTAGGTTAAGCTGTGTTTCAAATAATGCATATAATCCTGAGCTATATTCTTCTCTCTTACAGGATTTATTCATTACTCACGTACGTGTACAGGTTGGCTCTGTTCCTGACCAGCCTAAATTATACTGGCAAACTCTTGCTGGACTTCCCTGCAATTCATACCCACCAATGCAGGAAAAGTCACAAGTTGCACCATAATTATCTCCATCACCAGAACATTTTATGTAGCCATTGTCTGGGGCATTCAATTTTCCACAGCGTCTAACTTTAACAAAATAACAAAATTCAGTATTCATCATCATTCCGGTACATCAAAATGAAAATCTAGTACTTCTTGAAAGATGTATTTATTTCTAGTTAACTAATTAATAAGTAGTACATGATTAATATCTATTAATTCATGGGATAATAATAAGACTATCTGGGTAACAATCCTGTTTTTATACAGCACTATCATTTATAAAGCTGAACTCCCAATGATCCTAAAGCCAGAATAATGCCATTTATTATACCTGTTTGCTATGATGGGAATTTCAACTACAAACTGAATTGGATTGTTTTATTTCCTAAGCGCAATGTATCACATTAATAAATTGAATGCAATGCTCACGTCTAATCAGCAATTTCATCCTTTATATAATTACATGAACATAGATGATGGTATAATCAGTAGTGGGATTAAAATTATTTAATAACCAGTTCTCTGCCCTAATGACTGACTGGGTGGGTTTGGCTGGGGTGGGCATGTGACTGGGTGGGCATGGTCAACTTGACGTCACTCTTGCCAAGGGGCACCTCACCTCACCCCTCCCCTAACCACTCCTCGCCCAGCACTGTTTGGGACTCTTCTCCCTCAGATAGTGTCTGGGAGGGCAGGCACTCCCATATTCCACCTTGGCCAGGCAGGAAGAGCCAGCTGGTGGAGGGACAATGTGGGTGATGTAGCCTCATGGTCACTTGCTGCCCACCGCCCATTGGCAGCCATGGGGGTGAGATGCAGACTTGGGGAGAGGGCTGAGCGGCAGTGGTTTAGCCCTAGCTTGCCTTTTTCACTGCCATTAACTACAGGAGGAAGGAAAGGGCAGGCTGAAATTGGGGGTTGAGGCCAGCTGGGAAAGCCGAACTGCTGTCCACAACTGCCAGCGGGATCGGGGGAGGTGAGGGCTGTGAAGTGCACCTGGCTTGAAGTTTCCAGCCCTTTCTTTGAAAATCTGCACAGAAGAGGGAGAGGAGGAAGCCCCCCACCCGGCATCTTTGTTGGACATGGAGTCCTCACCAACCGGTCTTGCCTCACTGCCTCTCTGAGGCCAGGGTCGATCATCCCTTCATGCGTGGTCCCCAGGAGACTACCCAAGAGCACCTGGTGTGCTCAGGCTAGGCTGGCTGGCTTGCAAGGCATTGGCAGGGGTGGCAGGGGCTGGGATTGCCACTTGGGGAATGCAGCCAGGCCTGAATCTCCGTGCACTCAGGCTTTTCCCCACTCCAGCCTCCCAACCATCTGCCTAAACCCATGGAGGTGAAAGAAGCAGAGAGGACTGGCTTTTCACGTAGGTTTATCTGGCTGTTGGGGGGGGGGAAAGATGGGGGTCTGAGGAGGATGTGCCTTGCCTGCCGCTGCTGCTGGCAGGTGGGGGCATCCATGGACCACAAGGCTGCACCACCCACATTGCCCCTCTGCCAGCTGATCCTCACACACCAGCTGGCTCACCTGCCAGCCTGTGCTCTTCGACTGAGCATAGCAAGCCCGGAGCAGGCCTCCGTCCCCCACTGTTGGCTTTACCTTCACGAGCAACCGCAGTGAGCAGAGCAGTGTGAGCCCCGCAGGCTGAAGGTGGCCAGGGACCAAAATGCTACTTTGTCACATCACCCGTCCACCAGCCAGCCCACCCCCACCCACCCGCCCCCTTTGACCAAATATGGTGGGCCTGGGGTGGATCTTCCTCCTCCACCATTGGCCTTACCTTCTCCAGACCCCCATCCATTTTCCCCCCAACAGCCAGACAAACCTAGGCTAAAAGCCATCCAGGCAAGGAGTGGCTGGGAGGAGAGGGGTAGGGGCAGGGGCAGCCAATGATAAGATCAGCTAGTTCACTGAACTGCAGAAGAAGTTAGCTACCGGTTCACGTGAACCACTGTGAACCCGCTGAATCCAACCACTGGGTATAATTATCTAAATCTGAGAGAACATTTGCTATCCTCAAGAGTAAATCCCAACAGTAAATCCCAGCACTATATGCAATAGAGATTATGGTGTAGTAGTTCAGTCATACAAAATGCATCAACTTATTATCTTCAATGTTTTTGAAAAAGCTGGCTCCTATTTATTTTGTGTTGTCCACATCAGCCTGTACCAGTGTAATACCTTCCAGATATATTGGAACTGTAACTCTGAATATTGGCCGTGATGGGTACATTCAAGAAGCTAGTCTACATCTCTGAATAACATGTGAATGTGGTTTGGGTTCAATGACTGTGCTTGTTTTTAGCTGGAAAGAGATCTTACCTCTGACTTTGACCAAAAATTTGCAAGTTTTCTTATTCCCAGCTCTGTCATACACAGTATATTGAATTTTGTGATCTCCTTCTGAAAAATATGAGCCTGGTGGAAGTCCTTTCAAAACAACACTAAAAATGAAATAAAGTAATGTTAACTTTTAAAAAGACAGCAATGTCTCATTCTTGCAGCATATATTTTAGAAAATATGGACTAAATTGTTAATATTATACTTATCTGGAACTTCTGAGAATCTGACTTTTTAAAACACCATCTACTGATATGCAACAACAATAATACTATAGCGTCACTGGTAGCCTCACACTGCAATGAACAAGGACACGTTCAATTTTGCAGCTACTAAGATTGTTGGACGAGCAGGCACAAAAACAGCCAGGGCAGTGAAACAGGCAACAGGAGCGATGATTTTCCACCAGCCTATCAAGTACTTAAAAAGGCGAGGGCTGGGCAGCACAAGCAAATAATAGCTGATGCCATAAAAGCCAACCCAACACACCCCAATCAACATCTAAAAAAGCCAGTTACAACAGGCACTATAAATACCACACACAGAACAGCACACACTCTGCAAGAGAGAAGTTTCCTGAAGATGGGCTCCAGCACGAATCTGAAAGCTCAGAAGATAAAACCTCTGGTCCTGGTGACTGACCTAGATTGGATCCTGCAACACTGTATATGGATATAAAATCTGCACTAGCTATATAAAAGTTGATCTTGTATCTTGTTACTTGTCAATTACTTCTATAAAATTATTTGGATTGCATGTTTGAAAGAAAGGACTAGGAACTAAAATGCTGTAAACTTCTCAATTCATACTAACTTGTAGAGCATTATGTATTAAATTAAAAGTATATAAACTTAAAAAGTGTTTTTCATCTGCAGCTTTTACATTTATAAACTGTCACTATTGTTCAATTTACTTTTTACATCTTTACCCACTCTGTCAAAATGCCATCAGCAGTATCCCGTCCCTCTGGAATATCCCAGAATACCCTAGATGTTAATTTATTGGGTTCTGCTATTTTCTCCTTTACACTTGGACACTGAATTCTTGGAGGTTCCATATCTGTAAATTAAAACACAGACAAACATAATGATTTGTTTTAAGCTCGTGTTACAACACAGAACATTTTTAAACAATAGTAATAACATTAACTCACAAACTGCTACCGGGACAGTTAAAATTAAACTGTTGAATATTAAAATGATACCAATAAAATATCTAAAATACTAGCGAACTATTTATAACACCATCTATGCAAAGAAATAAAATGTTTCACACAAAGTGATTTATTGCCTACTCTTAATTTTAGTTACCTGTGCTGTTCAAAATTTTTCTAATTTTGTAAAAATAAGTGCTTTTTCTATTCAAAGCACTGTTCTATTCAACAGTCTTCAGTTTTTTACTGCATTATAATTGACACCCCTACTTTTTTAAAATACTTTTTTTCATTTTTATCATTCATGATGTATTTCAATTAAACTTGATTTATTTGTAGACAATCATTACTAGCAGGCCAGTAAAAACCAAACTAAAAACTAAAAGTTTAGTAAAATTTGCACCAAATTTCAAAAATCTGGTATTAATTTTGAAGAAAGTGGAATTATTCAAATTAAAATAGATGGCAGAAGACTAGGAGACTAAAGCTTTAAAGTTCCATTTGCAGACTTTTAAATATTTTGCTTGCATTTGGATTGAAATGTATATTGAAACTATATGAAACTTTATACTGGGTATCCATTTTTGCTGAAAGGCTCTGTGTTCCCAGTAAAGTATATATAGCCTGAAGCTATATAGCCAGTGGTGGGATTCTACCGATTCAGACTGATTCAGGCGAACCAGATGTTAAATTTGCATCTGGTTTGCCAGCCAGTATTTGAACCAACCGGCTGGTCACACCCACCCCTCCCTTCCCCTCCTAGGAGTCTCCACGTGGCCCATTTTCGATGCACGTAAGTGCAGGGTCCATGCAGAGGCTCTGGGAGGGGGAAAAACACGCCTTCCGGAAGTCCAGAAATGGGCTTGTTTCCGGAGAGCCTCCAGAGCCCGTGGGAGGCCATTTTTACCCTCCCAGAGGCCCGAGGGAAGCCTCTGGACCCTTGGGAAGGCAAAAAACGGCCCTCCCAAAAGTTCTGGTAGGCCACACCCACCAATGACCATCCAGCAACTGGGCACCGAACCAGTTGCTGGGATATTTGAATCCCATGCCTGTATATAGCTTCATGTTCTTATTTGTACAAATCAAACTGGTTTATACATTACTTATGTCAAAAATGAATATATACATCTATTAGACTCAATGAATACTACTGTTCTTTTTTTAAAAAACTTTGCATTGTAACATTAGCTTCCTCCTTAAGGCAAATTAATTAATCATCAGTAAATTGAAGCTTGTGATTCTGCACATAACTACAAATATTCACACTGGTTAAGAACTTTTTTTGCTGATAAAAAATGGATAGGGCAACCTTTTATAATGTGCTGCCCAAAGAACGGGCAGTTACTGTAAATAAGGCAATGCCTAGTAAGAATAAAATTAATAAAAATGAAATATTCCAGTTTCTGGAATTTTCAGTGTTTCAGCTATATAATTCTAAGGATCCCCTCACTAAATAATAAAACATAGGACTTTATATTTTTTTATAAATTTCAGTTACATTAATATAACGATCCTGCGTTACTATAGGAATTATATCTCAAGGCTCTCCTAGATCTGTAAATTCTTCTTGCCTGACCAGAATGTTCTGTTCAGTTTAATTACATTGAAACAGTTACTAGATGAACACAACCCAAATTTGCAAAAGGCAGGAATGTATGGTTTATATGTAAATAAGCCACATGCAGCAATGTTAGGTTGCTAATAGCTTTCCAGATCCAATACCAAACCCATTGCAAAATTGTTGAAATCATGTATGCTTGATGTTAACAGGAGTCTCAGAAATAACATCTATACATGATGATTGCCTATCTGTTTTTTTTAATTCTGACCTTCCTTCTAAAGAACTTATTATGGCTTGTATGATTCTGTGCCATCCTCGATCAATTTTATCCTTATGCCAGCTGGGTTTAGAAATCAGGATTTGGCTGACTTCATTAAGTTTCAGGGCTGAACACTGATTTGAACATATATTAAGCAAGTTTCTGGAAGGGACAGAAAGAAAGAGAAAGAAAGGGAGGAAAAAGTCAATGAGTTATATGGATAGATTGATGGATAGATACATGGAGGGAGGGAGGAAGGGAGGGAGAGAAAAAAGAAAGGAGAGGAAGGAAGGTGTCAGATCTGTGTATCTGTCATTTCTTCAGTGGAAGAAGAAAGGGGGGGGGGAGGCTGATAAAGAAATCCTTTCTTGATGTAACCTGAATATATTTAATCTTACATCAAATTTGTATAACCCACACATGATATGATGGAGGGAGAAAAGCCAGATGGCCAGAACTATCACCTCTGAGAGGCACAACCAGGAGATGAGAAGGTCATAAAAATTCCACAGTGAGATTGTACTTTGGGAATCTCTTGAATAGTTCGTTCTAAAAAGGGGGTGGGGGGAAATTAGGGATGCCCTGGGAAACTGTGAAAAGATCGTTCCTTACAAGAGGGGTGGGGAGGAATTAACATCCTGGCTTTTGTTTCACCAAATACACATCGAGATAAGGGGAGGGGTTCTAAACTCCCTTATGTATCCCTGTATGCCTGAGAGACCTCAGACGCTGCTTTGAACTCCTATAGGAATTGTCTCATCTCAATAAAGAATTCCTTTGTGATACGTTTGGATACGTTTTCAGAAGTTCATTCTAGTTGAGTGAATGGGAAAAGTTCTGTAGCCTGACAGAAGGACACAAACCCTGGCTGCAGAAGACTCTTTGAAACAGCACAGCAATCTAGGGCTAAAAGGGATCTCGGAGGTAATCTTCTAGTCCAACCCCCTGCTCCAGCAGAAGATCCTTACAGAATCATAGAATAGCAGGGTTAGAAGGGAGTGTGTGTGTGTGTGTGCATGGCTGTCAAAACTCCAAAAACAGGTCAAGTAGCTCTGGGGAGGTCAGTATATCTCTTACTACTCTCCAAATGTATCATTATGATTTTCAACTTACCAACACAAGAAGCTGGTCTTCCGCTCCAAGCTTTACTATCCATACATTGTACTACTCTATCTCCTTTTAACTGATATCCCGGTGAGCAATAATACTCACACCTAGAATTAAAGTATGCACCATCAACACACTTGAATCCTCCATTAGGTGGCATAGAAAGTGTTGGGCAGCGTTTTTCTGTAAGAGAAAATCAACATTAATTACTGAAGACATGTTTGTTACTTCCTATCAGGCTCTACGTTATACTGCACTGTATTTTACAATATCATGAGAAAAAAAATCATTTTTGTATGAAAGCAGTACAGAGACATAGAAGTAGTCTGATTGGCTGGATGATGCAACAGAAAGGTTGTGATATACAGTTTTTGATGTAATAATTTCTATAGAGAATAAAACATGGGTAGCATTTTCTATCATGTCCAGTCCACAAAGGCAGGTGCATTTCTTATAAAGGAATCTGTATTATAGAATAATTGAGGTGAAGTAAATTTGTGGCCATAGATCCTTCCAGAATCTACTGTATTCCTCCAATTCTTACTGGAAAGTTGAAGGGCCTTATTCCTCATAGTGTGAGACAAAGTTTGATTGGTTGCTAAGCAAAGGATGAATTGGGTTGAATTTCATAATGGCACTGCATTAGAGAATAATCCTTTAAAATTCAATAGGAGAACAACTTTCAACTACAACTTATTCCCAATTCCTCAGGTGGAGAAAATTGCTAAACTTTCCAAACAATCACCTCTTTTCTCAGAGTGGATCTATTTACCTTAACTCATAGCATGGCACTCCTGAAGGTTGTTTATTTGTGCTTGACTATATCTAGAGCAAATCTGGATTAAATTGGAGCATGGGGGCAGATATATACTGAGAGTTCTGAAAGGCATCCTTTGTAATTCTCTGTGGAAATGAAATATTTCTATATTTGCAACATGTAGAAGCAAAACGTTGGTGATTTTGCATAAAGAAACTGAGCTCTGAACAGGAAATAATTTTACTGCTGCCTTGCTTTTACACAAGTACAGCATGGATGGTCAGAAACAAAAAGAAACAGGACCAAACACCAAATCTACAAAAGCACTGCAAGGGGAAAAAATGTCTTTTATTTTTCTTATTGAAGTCTGAAATATTTTCCTTTGTCTTTTTAGTACTGATGTTTATATTTATTGCTATGTATTTCTTGCAACTCCTTTCCCATGGAAAGCTTAAAAATGACAGTATAATTTTTTTATAAAAGTTACATTAATTACACTTAAAATAAATCCTTAAAGCTACATGTGCATATATTTAAAGCAGCCTATATAACCATATAGAGACATAAATGAAATTAATTACAACAAATATTGCCAATGCAATTTAAAACAAAACCCACATAATTTCTTCCCTTTGGAATATATAGGAAGACTAAAAAAAGTATTCTGTTGTATAAAACTTTCAGCTTTTTAACCAGCATAGAAAAACCTCCACTGCTAAAAGTTTCTTCTGTATGAGCAAAGAATTCCATAACTAATTTTTATTATGCTAAAACAGTAACTAGTAAAAGCCCCACTAAAATTCAATTATATATGGCCAAGAGCAACAGGATCAGAAGCAAAGAACTTCAAAACAAATCTTCAGGAAAAAATGAGCCACTTACGTTTGCAGAAAACTTTCCCAGACCAGCGTTTGTTTGACTGGCAAATAAGATGCTGAGGACCATGCAGTTCATAACCTTTCTGACAATGAATATCACATGTGGTGCCCAAGACATTTCTGTAATACCTTTCCTGAGGACTTCTGCAATTTGCATAACCATATTTTACCTTGATAGGAGAGCACCACGGTGTCTCTAGAAAGAGAAACCACAGGACAAAAACCAACAAAGGAAATAAGAACAGTAGAATTAAAACTAATTATGCAGCTCATGTGGGGGAAAAAACAAGACTATAAAGTTACACAGGAAAACAAACTATATAATCAAAAGACCTCACTCTCCAACATTACAGAATTGAAAATTGTGACTTTCTCTGTATGTTCCAGGAATTATTATATAAAAATTATACAAACACTGAACTATTAAAATCAGCAATTTGTACTGATGTAAGGACTGCCACCTTAATTTCCTGTTATAAGTCTGCCACCAACTGGCCAGTTACAACAAATATTTTTTTTCTCTTTCAAAAAGAATGTGGATTGAATTTGCACCAAAATGGATAAAATATTGTATATGTTTCTTGCTATCCTATACTTATTTACCTGAGAATATGATGTATGAAATAAACAGACAAGTATAACACGACCCCGTTTTATTTTACATAAAATATTTCCATCTCCCATGTGTGCCACTCAGTCCCACTCTGTTCTTCAAAAAGAAAAAAAAACTTTAATTTCTTTTAAACCAAATTAGAGTATTAATTTGTTTAACTGTGATACCAGTTGATTCCATTTCCCCTAATATTTAACCCATTCTCAAAAGCTTAGGAATTTGTTTAAGACAAGACTCATTTGATTAATGGCTGGCACACTTAATTTTTTTTTAACAAACTTTATTCAGTTTTTCACCTTAAAAACAAAAATCTCTTTTTAGTGGACAACATGTTTCCGGGTCAACACCTTTACCTATAAATATGACAGCAATTATACATTCATACATGCATACTTAGTTCTATTATTACCTTTTCCATTCCAAATTTTCAGTAAGGAGAGAAACAAACACATTAATTCGAGCCTCTTTCATTAATCTCAATCGAAACATCTTTTTGTTTCATTTCAATTATTTCAAATATAATCCTTTAATATTTATTTTAAAAATAAAGATAAACAATATGTGTTTGCCTAATAATAACAATAATTTAAAAAGTTACCAATGTCTCTCCTTGCTTTTAATAGTCTATACTTATTAATTTAGTTGGTTCTTTAGTCTGTCATATTCCCTTTCCATTACACATTCTTTTTATAAATTCTAGATTAATACAAATTTTAACACTAAAAAAAAAACAAGTATAGGTTTCCCCCCTTTTACTGTTTTGAGTGTGACACCTCAATGATTAAAATATACCTTTATTCCCTCATCTTAATTCCCAATAAACCATTATTTTTAAGAAGTTACAATAATAATCATTACATCTTTTCACTTGGATTCCACAGCATATTTTCCCCCATTGATTTTTAATAAGAGTTATCAGTATCTATATTACCCTCCCGTGTTTCTCACAAAATAAGGCTGGGCCTTATTTTTTTTGACCCCCGAAAAAACGTCTAGGCCGTCTTTTTGGGGGTGACTTAATTCCCCCCCCTTGCATCCTCGGGTGAGCGGTCGGCGACAGCTTGGATGTTCGGGAGACCTTCTACCACCGTTGCTTTCCCTTCTCCCTTGCTGCTGCGGCGTTTGGCGCAGCCACGTGCGGCCAGTCAGGGCTCCTCCCTGCAACCGGAGCCCTGAGGAGACACTTGGCTTCAGGCGCTCCTGTCGCCGCCTTCCCTTTGCCTTCGAAGGTAAAGTGAATTATTTTAAAAACGACACCCTACTACAACAAAGCCTCCCCTGCCCGAGAGGGCAGCCCAACCCCACGTGGGGAGGCGAATCTCCTGGGGCCGCAGCGCAGGATTGGCCCACCTCGGGAGAAGTGTCCAGCCGCCATCCCTGCCTGGCGCCGGGCAGAGCGCGAAGAGCTTCACCTGGTGTGTCCAGCGCAGCTGACAGGCGGGTCCTCCTTCCCGGCAGCAGAGCTCTCACCAAGGCAGTGAGCGCCTCCCTGCTGGACCCTCCGCTCATCCCGCCAGGACCGCGCCAGAGCCGTGTGGGCTGGGCAGAGCCAGGAAAGCGAGCCGCGGGTGCGTGTCTTCGAGGCAATCTAGTTTAAACAATACTTCAGGAAAAAGAATGAAAAAAAGGTTCACATGGCCAAACCTTCTATGAATACATCCACAGCAAAGACGGGAAAGGAGACAGAGGTTACATCAAGATTATTGATGTGATCAAGGTATCTCCCCTGCCTGTGATCCTCCAGTTTGTCAGGCTTCGGAGGTGGCAGGAATTCACGTTTGTGCACGATTCCTGCTGCGCTCGCTGCCGGAGTGCCTTCGATCCAATTGGATTGGGAGGCTATAGTTATCCTGTAGGGATAACTGAAGAGAGGGGAGATCCGGGCAGGGGTCTGGGGATATCGTAACCCCTTTCCCCAGCTGGCTTAACTCCCTTTTCCAAAGGTGGTGGAGCGGCGGTCAGCAATGGCCACCACAAAGAACCTCTCAGCCGGACAAGTTTTGTGCAGGAGGAAGTGAAGAAAGTGAAAGCTTTTGGCTGAACCGGGATGACAATCAACATCTGAATACTGGCTCTTTAGATGATACATTGCTTCCCAGAAGTTTGTAAAGCTGCGGTTGAAAGTGAAAGCTTTTTTTCTCTCCTCACTTTCCTTCCCTACGGAGACAGCAGATGGAAATCGGAAATACCCGCTTTGGCAGCAGAAGGTACTAACTTTGAAAATTAAAGCCAAGGGGACATTAGATTTCTAAACACTGACATTTAAAAATTTAAATCTTTTTGCTTTAAGTGGGAAGGAAGAGAGGTAAATGATTTATACCAAGATTTGTTGAAGGAGATTGCTTGGAGTTTTATAAAATCAGAGATTAAATTGCAATAAAACTTCCAAAAAATACCTTGGAATTGTGTAATTGAATTCTACCCCAGGAAGAGAAAGTAGAAGAAAGTGCTAAATGAAACAGACTGTGCCGATTGTGCTGACTTTGATTGCTTGATGACTTTGGGGCTTTTGTGAACTATCTTTTGAAAGACTAAGAAAACATTTGGATTGTTTAAAAAATTTTCCACAATCGTATCTGTTGAAGAACTGAAAATGCAATTTGAAAAGTTAAAAGAAGAGGAAGAAGAAGGCAAGGGCTCCTTTGGATCTATTTTTTGCTTCTTAGAAATGGCGATTTCTACTTATCAGGAAATGCAACAACAAGAAGGCTGGGATGATGAAGAAGAAGCCATTTTTAATGGATATATGATTTTAAATGAGAAAGAAAAGGGTAAAAAGGAAAAGAAAATGGAGAATTTAAGTTCCAAAAAAAAACACAAATAAATAAAGGAAATAAAGGAATGAACTTTGAGGGAAACTTTCCAGCCAAACTATTTACACTTTCAGAAGATAGAGAGCTGAGCACTGAAGAAATGTTTCTGCAGGTTTATGCAAAACAATCTCAACAGCTGGAGACTGGATTTGAAAGGAAAGAGCTTAGGGTGACCTTGAATTTTGCCTTGCTGAAACCTATCTAAAATTTTATAGTGAGCCTTGGACATTATATGGTGGCAGTGGTTTACTCTGTGAAAGAACTTTCAAACTGCAAAATTTTATTTTTTTCTTTTTCTGCTGATAGCTGCGACTAGCCTGATCCTTCTGGGTTTTTTTGTTGTTGTTGTTTTAATTAGGCCTCGATTTCATTGCTGGAATACAATATTTTTTCTTCTTTCTACTTTACCTTGGTTTATTTTTTAATTCCCTTTTTAATATCACTGCTGGATTACTTTTGTATTCTTTTTCTTGTTTTTTTGGGTTCCTCTACGGACTTGATCTTTTTCTCTTAGATAATTTTTATTTTTAATTTTTATTTTTATATATTTCTCTCTTTTTAACTGGATTAAGGTAAAGAAGAACCTGAAGATTGCATATTTTTGCAAGCTGTTTTTCTTTTTCTTTTTTTTCTGCTGACTAGACTTGTACTTAACCTAAAATGAGGAAGGCAACTGCCACAAGCTCATCAATACTCTCCTCCTCCACCCCACTTGGTGGCCAGCAATCAATATACACGATGTTGCAACAGGAGAAAGAGAGAGAGAAGGAAAAAGAGAAGGTCACACTACAAATGATAATGCAAGCAATAGAAGAATAGAAGACAGAACAGAGAAAACAGATGAGAAAATACAGAATATACAATAAACAATGATGAAGAATGAGGAAAGATTTCAAAAAATAGAAGAAAAAGGTGACCGAGAGACATGAAAATTGGCAAAATTGACAGCAGATTGACAGTTGTGAACGTGATTGGGCTGGGAGATGGATAGGGCAGATTTTTATCTCAGATTTCAAAACATAGAAGAGAAGAGAGAAAACCTTGCTGAAATAATGATAGAAATACTGGCAGATGCTTTGAAGATATCCAAAGAGAAAATGATGGATGGAATAGTCTTTACAAGATATGCAATGAGAAATAAACTACCTAGAGAAGCCCATGTAAGATTTACTAAGAAAGCAATCAAAACACAAATATTACAAAGTGCAAGAGATGAACCATTGAAATATAAAGGCAAGGATGTTACAGTCCTAAAACAAGTACCAAGAAAAGTGAGAGAAATGAGAAGAGAGTATCAATTCCTGACAAAAATTCTAATTAAGAAGGGAATGAACTATAGATGGCTGTTTCCCGAAGGCCTCATATTCACTTGGCAAGAGCAAAGATTAGACTCAATATAGAAAGCAGAATTATTTTATGGAGAATATTTCAGAGGAAAAGAAGATGAGAAACTACGAGAGGAGGAAACAGTCAAAATTCAAAAGGAGATGGCCGAAGCAAGATATAAAGCAATACAAGAAGAAACAATATGTGAAGAAGGAGATGTAGGTGGAAGGGTGGAGCTCAAAGAAGCAAGGGAGCAAAGATCTACAAGAGCTATAAACCCTACATATAACATATAAATAATGGAAGAAAAGAAATTGATTACAATAAATGGATTGAATTCGGCCACCAAAAGGAGGAAAATATTTCATAAATTAGAAAAATTAAAATTAGACATAATCTTCTTCCAAGAAGTTCACATAAAAAACAACATGCCCAGGTATTGAAACATCCTAAAAGTTGGGAATTTATATACTTCATTGGCACAAAAAAAGGGGGGGCGGGAGTTGCTCTATACATTAATAACATGATTAAAGCTGAATTTATTTTTATAGATGAAGAAGGAAGAATATTCATGGTGAAAATAATTGATAACAACGTAAAGATACTTTTAGTAGCAATATATGTTCCCAGTGGTAAACAAGAAGAATTTTATAAAAAATAGCATAAGAAAATTATAGAACTGGAATATAAATATGTCTTATGGGAGATTTTAATGGGATAGTAGACACAAAATTGGACACAGAAAGCTAACAAACAAAATCCTTCTTCAAAATGGTAGAGGAATTAAGCATTGAAGATGTTTGGAGAGAAAGAAATGCAAAGAATAGACAATATACTTTTTACTCTAATAGACACTCATCATGGTCAAGAATATGATTTGGATGTCAACGGAATTAATCTCTAATATACAAGAAGTTAATATTGAAACAAGTACTTGGGTGGACCATAAACCAGTATGGATTAAGTGCCAAGGACAAAGGAAAAGATCTAGATGGACTTTGAATAACACAATTTTGAAAGAAAAAGAATTTACACAAAAGATGAAAAAACAATTGGCTTTTTTCTTCAAAGAAAATAACGAGGACACCTCACTACAAAACTTTTTTTTTTTTGGTAAATTTTATTTGAGTTTTCACAAAAAGAAAAGAAATACAATTAAAACATCTTTTTTGAAAGCAGCATAATCCCGGGTTACATTTCTTCGTACAGACACAAATTCAGGTTCATGCTCATTTTTATATTCTATTCCATATCTTATTACTATTTTACATTTTCTACATGGCTTCTCCCCTCTTTTAATTTCCTCAATTTTATTTTAATTATTTCATCTCAATTCAAACCATTATATTTATATATTTTGTCTGCCCTGTTTCAATTGTCTTATCTTTTCTCATTAAACAAAATTTCTCCTGTAGTTACTGATTGGAGTATGACACCTTTATATCTTTCCCCTAAAGTTATAACACTCAATATAATACATCACTTCCATTCGGATTCTGCTTGGTACATTCTTAAACTACACACAGTATTCTTAAGAAAAAAAGAAAAAATTCTAAATGTATATAATTAAAACAACCATTCCGTTCCAATTCAATTCTATCATTAATATTAATATTCATTAAAGTCTTAACATTTTTCACGTTACTTTTCAATTGAATATCATACTTCTATGGGAACAATTATAAACTTTCCATAGTCAATTCCCCCCCTCTTCACTTATATTTTATAAAACATTGACTAATTAAAATGTTCCCATTCCTTCCTAATTCAATTTTCTCATTTATTTTATTTCATTTACTTTATTCACAAACATTTCACTAAATTACACTAACCATTCTATCCCTCATTCTAATCATATGTTGTTTCCAATTTTCTAAAGTTATTTCTATTACAAGTATACACAATCTCATGTACCTTTACAGAATCCCCCTTTCAGTTAGATTTTCACCCATTATCTCTAAATAGGTCCTGTTTCTTTATATCTTGCTCTGGACCTTTGTAACTTCTTTTCCTTCCCTTCTTCCCTCTCTTCTTCTCTCTCCCCTTTTTACCCCTTTGTCTCTCTACCTCTATTTCCCTCTTCTGTATTCCACTTTTCTGTTGCTTTTCAGTATTATACTTATTTTTTGAATTATTTTTCTTTTCTTTGGTTGTTTTTTTAAGTCTTAAATTCTCCATCCTCTTTCCCCCCTTTCCTTTTTCTTCCCCACATAGAGTTACTTGTTCATTAAAGATGGCTTCTTCTTTGACCCAGTCTTCTTGTTTTGCAGTCTTTTCTTGTTGTTTCTCATAGTTCCAAATCTCCATTTCTAAGAATTGAAAAACGAAGCCAAAAGAACCCTTCCCTTCTTGTGCATCTTCTTTGTACTTTTTGTTCCATTTTCAATTCATCCAAAAGTGATGCCATTGTAGAAATTTTTAAACAACCACCCGATTGATTTTAGTCATTCAAATTTAATAACTAAAAATCCAAAAGTCACCAAGTAATCAAGCTGTTTCTTTTTGCTCTTTCTCCCCCCCCCCACTTTCTCTTCCTGGGGTTACTATTTAGTTGCAAAGTTTCAGTTAAAATGTATCTTTTACAAATCTTATTGAAATTTTACTTTAGATTCTTTTAAAGTCCAGGCAGTCTCCTCCCTCTTCCAGATCCTGCCCTTATTCTTTTTCTCTCCCTTCCTGCTTATAGAAGAAAAAGTTTTTAATGTCCAGAAATCTTTATTGTCCCTTTGGCATTTAGTTATATTTTCAGCTTAATTGCCTATTGATGCCAAAGCGGATTTTTCCAATTTCTTATTCTTAGTTGTCAATGTAAGGAAGGAGAGAGAAGAAAAAAAAAGCCTTTTCACTTTCTTTCCCTTTTCACTTTCTTTCGCTGCTTCCGACTCTTCTTTGGGAGCAATGTTATTTCTTGTAAAATTTAAATTCCATGGTACCTTAGTTATTGCTTTTTCAACTTAATCTGGTCAGCCAAAACTTTCACTTCTTATCTTCCTCCTGCACGTTCTTTTCCGGTTGAGTTCTTCTTTGAGGTGGCCATTTCTGACCACCGCTCCTACTGCCTTCAGGAAAGGGAGTAATGGCCAGCTGAGGAGGAGAGATGCGGCTCTCCTTGACCCTGTTGGTGGTCTCCCCCCTCTTCACCACCTCTACGGGGTGGCTTAGCCCCGAAACCAGCCGGCTCGGGACGCTCCAGCGGTGAGCCCAGGCAGAAACCGCGCACGATCGTGGATTCCTGTCTGTCGCCGAAGCCCTTCAAACCAGAAGTCCCTCACTACAAAACTTATGGGATACCATGAAGGCCTATGCTAGAGGACTGATAATAGATTATATGAGAAAAATAAATATAAAAAATACGAATGCAACAGATGTTAAAGGAAGAGTACAAGTAACTTGAAAAGGACTTACAAAGATATCCACAAAAAAAGGATATTAAAAAGGAAATGGACATAGTTAAACACAAAATGGGGTTGATGGAAAAAGAAGAGTTAGCTCAAAAAATTAGGAATGCCAAACAGAATTTCTTTGAAAATGCAAATAAACCAGGCAGATGGTTTGCATATAAATTGAAAAAGAGAGAGAAATGAAAAAGATAATGTAATTAATAGACGATCAAGGAAAGATTTGTAATGGAAATGATGAAAAGAAAAAGATAGTACAGAAATATTATGAAAAATTATACAACCAAGAGAATATTGATGAAGAAAAACTTAAAAAATACTTGCAAAGAGCGGAGCTACCCCATATACCTGAGGACATTAAAATAATGTTAGAAGGGAAAATAACAATGATGGAATTAACTGAGGCATTAAAGAGACAAAATACCGGAAAGGCTCTGGGGCCCAGATGGGCTACAAGTGGAATTTTACAAGACTCTACAGGAATCTTTAAGTATCCTAACACTTGAAGTGATGAATGAAGTCTTGTCAAAAACTAAAATACCCAACTCATGGACAGAGGCTTATATTACCCTCATACCAAAAGAGGACACTGATCTACAAAAATTAAAAATTATAGATACATTTCCCTGCTGAACTCGGATTATAAAATATTCACCTCAATAATGGCAGAAAGACTTAAGAGATATTTGAACAATTTTATACATGCTGATCAAAATGGATTTCTGCCAAAGAGGCAAATCAAAGACAATATGAAAATAATTTTGAATACTTTGGAATATTATGAAACGCATCCTGAGAAGCAAATGGCCTTGGTATTTTTAGATGCGCAAAAAGCCTTTGATAATGTAAATTGGTAGTTTATGATATTACAAATGGAACAAATGGGTTTTGGTGAAAAATTTACTAAAGCTATAGAGGCAATATACTATAAGCAATCTGCCAAAGTAATGATAAATGGAGATTTAACAGATAATATTAATATTAAAAAAGGAACTAGGCAAGGATGCCCGCTGTTGCCTCTGCTGTTTGTTTTGACTTTAGAGGTTTTAAATAGAAATATTAGAGATGATAGTGAAATAAAGGGAATGAAAATAAAAAAGAGGAATACAAGTTACAAACGTTTGCAGATGATCTGGTTTTTATATTAGAGGAACCATTAAAAACAGCACTTAAATTGATAGAAAAGATTGAAGAATATGGACAGGTGGCAGGTTTGAAAATAAATAAAGACAAAACTAAGATTTTGGTCAAGAATATGGTGGAAAAACAAAGGGAAGAATTAAAAGAGAGATCGAATATCCAGATCACAAATAAAGTTAAATATTTAGGAATACAGATGTAGAACACTCAAAGAATGTAATTATTATAAACTCAAACAACAGACTTGAAACAAATGGAAAAATCTACAACTATCTCTAATAGGGAGAATATCTACAATCAAGATGAATATATTACCAAGGATTTTATATTTGTTTCAGACAATTCCAATTAAACTAGGGAAAGAATATTTTGAGGATTTAAATAAAATAATACTGAATAATACTAATATGGCAGGGAAAGAAGGCAAGAATCAAATTAAAATTGTTACACGATATCAGAATAAAAGGAGGTTTTGGTTTACCCAATTGGGAATTATATTACCAGGCAGCAACACTGATGTGGGTGAAAGAATGGATAGTCTTAAGGAATAATAGATTGTTAACATTAGGTCATAACCTATTATTGGGATGGCACACCTTTTTATGGTATAAGGAAAGTAAAACACTTGGGTATTTTAGGAGACATATTTGGGATGCTTTATTATTAATATGGGAGAAAATAAGGAAACAACATTACATGAAAATACCAGTCTTTTGTCAACTATAGAAGCATTTGCATATCCAATTGTTTATAAAATGGAACATACAGTAAAATATGGTGAAATATTAAATGAAGAGGATGAACTCAAATCTAAGCAAGAACTAGAGGAACAAGAAATAGAGATGAATTGGTATTCATATGTGCAAATACATTCAGATAAAGATTGTAGGACAGAAGGATTTTGTAATGAACTTACTGAATGAGATGGAATTTTGACAGGTACTGATGAGAAGGTGATTAAAAAATTATATGATATTGGAGTAAAATTAGAAGAATAACAAGTAAAAGAAACAATGATTGCTTGTGGGAAAATTTTTGGATATGGGATAGATTTAGAAAGATGGCAGAAATTATGGTTTCAAAACTATAAAATAACAATGTCAACAACATATAAAGAGAAATTGTATGTTTTACAGGTGGCATCTACCCCCCCCCCCCCGGCAAGAATAACAAGGATGTTTAAGAACAAATCAGAGAAATGTTGGAAGTGTCATCAGATACCTGGATCATACTATCACATGTGGTGGACGTGTGTGGAAGCCAAGAGATACTGGACTAAAATTCATACATGGCTGGAAAAAATGAAAAAAAACCAGCATATAGACTTGAAACCAGAGATATTTTTATTGGGTATCTTACCTGATGGATACAGTAGAGAATTGATATATCTGATTATAAATGTTTTAACAGCAGCTAGAATTATATTTGCCAAAAATTGGAAAAGTGAAAAAATTCCAATAGAAGAGGAGGTGATTAAGAAAATAATAGAATGTGCAGAAATGAGTAAATTGACATTAGCAATTAGACAGCAAGAAGATAAAGAATATTAAAAACATTGCAATTTATTTTATCAATGGCTAGATAAGAAAATAGGGAAATAAAATATAATATAAATATAATAATAAAGATAAGACAATGTAAAAACTGATTACAATGAAATGGATGCTATTATGAACTAGGTTTTGTAAAAGTTGAGATTTGCTCAAAAAGGATGACATGAATTTATAATTGAAGTCTAATGAGTAATATGTAATATGTAATATGTAATATGCATAGTTGATCTATATAAAACGAATTTAAATTTAAATTTAGAAAGGAAAGACTGTTGATATCGTGCACAAAAGATATGTACCAACCAACACACTATACAATAGAAAGATGGTTTTATTTGATGTTTTATGTTTGTTGTTAAAATAAATAAAAAACTTTTTATATAAAAAAAAGAATGTATAGAGCTATTTCAAATGAATGTTGGAAATGCAAAGTTAAAGAAGGGACTTTTTATCATTTATGGTGGACATGTGATAAAGCAAAGAAGTATCGGAGTAGGACTCGTATTCTAATACAAAAGATTCTTAAAGTGAATTTAAAGATAAAACCAGAAACTTTTCTTTTGGGTTTAATGGAAAAAGACTTAGAAAAAAAATGGAACTTTAACATTATGTATGTTGATGGCAGCAGGATTATTTTATGCACAAAAATGGAAAGACATTTTAATCCCTACAATGGATGAATGGTTGCAAAATATGATGGAATTAGCAGAGATGGCTAAATTGACTGCTTTGATAAAAGAAAAAACACAACTACTTTTGTTTCTACTTGGAAATCACATCTGGACTTAGTGCTTGAGGTGCAAAAAATGAAACTCTGATTTTGGTTTTACTGATTAGATAGATCTGTTGTTATAGAAATTGCTAGTTTATATTACATATTATGTAAAAGTAAAAAGTTGAGGTTTGATGTTACTTCATATTTTACTGCATCAAAGAAAGTCGGAAATCAATGCATTTTCTTTCTTTTTCCCCCTTTCTCTACACTTTTATCTTCCCTTTTCCCTCCCCTATTTTTCCTATTATTTGTTTTTGTATTTTTGTATTTTATATTATAAACTAATAAAGAGGAAGATTATTATACAGAAGACAGAGTCAGAAGGCTTGTATATTATAGTTTTCTTCACTGGGATGCCTTCCAAATGCACAAGGAAAGCAATTTGGACCCGTTTCCCACAGAAAACAAAACACGGGGAGCCACAAAACCTGGGTTGGCATGGCCAACTCAATGTCACTCCTACCCAGTCACACGACCCACAGCCATGCCTACCTAGGTTTTATGATTCCTGGTGTTTTCTGGGGGAAATGGGTCCCCATCCCTCTCATTTCTATTTTTCTCTTTTTCTTCTCCCTCTTTCTTTTTCCTCTTTTCTTTTCTTTCTTTTTTCTTTCTTTCATTCTCTCTCTCCATCATTTTCTTATTTCTCATTTTCTCATTTCTCTCTCTGTGTCTCTTTTCTCTCTCTTATAAACTTTTCCTTTTTCCTCTTTATTTTTAACTGCTTGCGTCTCATTTTGCTTTTCCCCTTCCACTGCTTTTTCTAACTTCTCACTTATTTCTTGAATATCCTGTTCCTCTTCCCCCCCAATTGTTGAGTAACTGCTACATTCATTTCTTTATCTTTAAGCAATCCCCTTGTCTCCTTATTACCTTTTAAAGATTCACACATACCTTTTAACATAAACAATATTCTTTATATAGCTCTATTGTCTCTTATAAATTCATTTTGTAAAGCCCCTTGTTATATTTCCCCAATTATATATTTCCCAATTGTCCAAATTTTCAAGTCTTATTTAGCTGTCCTTCTTTTCTCTTTTCTTCTAGCACTTTTCTACTTTTGTCTTGTAGGATGTTCTGTTAAATAACATTAAAAATCTAGGTCCAAGTCCAAATCCAATAGTCCAAGTCCAAATTAAACCACTAGATTCCTCCAATCTTTCAAATCCATAATCCAATAACCATGGTTATGGTTTTGAGATTATTTAAATCTTCTTATGGTTTTGAGAGTATTTAAATCTTCCAAAGGGCAAAAAGAAAAAAAAAGGCTCAGTAAATGTTTCCAAATTATCCAAGTCATCAACAGAAGTGTCAAGGTCAGGCCGTCCTCCAGATGTTGTTGCTTCTATTCTGTGTATTAGGCTTTGTGTGTATTGAAATAATTTTCTCTAATATGCTGCAGCTATAGTGCTGTAGTACTTCTCTTCCTCCAGTAGATGGCTCTTAACCCAAATCCAACATTAAATAGTCTGTCAAAAACAGCTGATTTTCCGATTAAATCCCACGGGGGTTTAAAAATACAAATAAACCAGATAAATTCTCCTGGAGATTGCTTTTCAAATTTTCCACGCTTTCTGTATTTTATTAGCTTGTCTTAGGCTTCTTTCGCCTCTTTGTTCTCAGTTTTTTTTCTTCATGTGTCAATCCACCACTATCTTAAACTTAGGAGTTATCCTTAATATTCTTGTTGTTACTTCCAATCTTTAGAGTAACAGTTGGTAAATATCTCACCCAGTTTAAATGCTCTGTCCATACACCACTCCAGCACAAATCTTGTGGTCCCAGTTGTCTCAGCTTTGTGACAGCCAAAGAAAATGGCCGTCGTTCCTGCTGTCATTTGGGTAGAGCTTGCTTCAGACCTAACAAGGAAATTGCAGTTTCCTTGTGATCAGTGAAGGACCTCTCCTTCCTTCACCATCCCTCCAAGGCGGCTATGACCTCCAAGGGGCTCCCAACAGCGGTTACCAGCTTGGCAGAGCCTGCTATTTTCCAGCTGTTCATGCTGCAACATCAACCAGAAGTTCTATTTTAAGTCTTGAGATATGATAGAACCTATAAACTTGAAGGTCTCTACTGTTGATATTGTGTTGTTTAGTATTGTAAGAGATGGTAGTATAGGAGGGTTTCTCCTAAAATCTACCACAATTTTTATGGTTTTGAGAGTATTTAGTTCAAGATTGTTCTGTGTTGCATCACAAGGTTAGTTGTTCAACCTTCTATCTGTGTGCAGATTCATCCTTGTCTTGAATGAGACCAATCACTATTGTATCATCTGCAAACTTCAGTACTTTAACAGAGAGATCTTTTGAGGTGCAGTCATTGGTATATAGCAGGGGTTGGCAACCTTAAACACTCAAAGAGCCATTTGAACTCATTTCCCATAGAAGAGAAAACACTGGGAACCACAAAACCCTTCCCGTGTTTCCTGAGCAGCCACAAAACTGGCAAATGTAGTTGAATCTGTTTTCTTCTGAAACTTTTTTTTTCTTGGATTTATCCATAGTTGGCCTACCGGAGCTCAAAAAACTCAATAAATTGTGTGCCAGCAGTTGTGACACATATTTTGAGTGACAGGGAGCCGCAGCAGAGGGGTGAAAGAGCCACATGCAGCTCCAGAGCTGGTATATAGTGAGAAGTGGAGAGAGCATACAGCCCTGGCGGGGTTCCTGTGCTAATTGTACAGGTATCTGATGCGATTTTGCCTAGCTTCACCTGCTGTGTCTTGTCAGTTAGGAAGCTTGTGATCCATTTACAAGTGTGGTCAGGTAGAGTTGGCTGATTTGGTTTAGTTAGAAGAATGATGGGTTTGAATGCAGAGCTGAAGTCTACAAAGAGGACCCTTGCTTAGGAGTTTCAAGATGTTGTAGGATGTAGTGCAGAGTCATATTAACAGCATCATCTGTTGATCTAGTTGCTCAGTAGGCAGCTGTTAGGGTCTAATACAGTGGTGGAATTCAAAAAATTTTACTACTGGTTCTGTGGGCATGGCTTATTTGGTGGGAATGGCTTGGTGGTCATGTGACTGGGTGGGTGTGGCTTGGTGATCATGTGACTGGGTGGGCATAGCTTGGTGGACATGTGACTGGGTGGGCGTAGCAAACTCAATGTCACTCATATCAAGGGGTGCCTCACCTGGCCTCTCCCTTCCCGCCATTCCTTGTCACCCAGCCTCAACTTATCTATAGTTCTGTAAAAATGTTCACCTTTTTTGACTTTATTATCTACATACTATAGATGTACTTTCATGGACCAATGAAAGGAGGAAATGGCTCACATGCTTTACTCAAGAGTGTGATAGGCAACAGGCTTTTAAGGGGCTGCCACAAAGAAAGGGGAACAATGTATTTTCAAAAGAAGCAGAATGCAAACAAGAAGCAATGGATGGAAACTGAACAGAGAGGACTTCCGGTTTGCAACCTTTCGGCGGCGGCAGGGATTCGCGACCGCGCGATCCCTGCTGCGTTCACCGTCAAGGTTCCCCCGATCCATTTGGATCTGGGGGATATAGCTGCCCCGTAGAGGCAGCTGAAGACAGGGGGGATCCGGCAAGGGGTTTGGGGGTGTCGCAAACCCCCTCCCCAGCCGGCTAAACCCCCTTTTCCCGAGGCGGAGGAACGGCGGTCAGCAATGGCCGCCACGAAGAAAGCTGCAGCCGGACAAGCAGGTGCAGGAGGGAGGAAGCTGAAAGAAAAGTGAAAGTTGATTCTAACCGGGACAAGACGGGAGAAAATGACCTGGAATCTTTAAGGCTGCTAAGTATATATTGTTCCCTGTGAGAGTTTTAAGCTGCGAATATTCTAAAGGGGAAAGTTTTTTCTTTGTTCTACTCTCCTTCCTAAAGTGACAGCGGAAAAAAAACAAAAAACCTTTTTGGCTGTGAGTGGGAAGGGAGAGTGAAAAAAAGAATTAGAGCAAAATTTGAAAATAAGGAGAAGATTGCCTAGAATTACAAAGAGTTTAAAAACTTCCAAAAAATATATTTGAAAAGGATTTGTGATTACTTTAACCCCAGAAAGAGAAAGTGAAGAAGAAGAAGGTATCTAAAAGAAATAGTCTGTTTGGATTGCTTGGTGACTTTGGAACCTTTGGAAATTACTTCTGATTAAATCATCTGGGTGGTTGTTTGGAAAAACTTTTTCTATACACAATGGCATTATCTATGGATGAATTGGAACTTATATATCAAAAATTTGAAAGAGAAAAACAAGGAGGGGAAGATGGTCTTGACACTATTTTTCAATACTTGGAAATGGCGGTTTATATTTATGTGAAGCAGAATGAGGATGATGGGGACAAAGAAGAAGGAGATGCCATCTTTGATGAACAAATTACTTTGACTGGAGAAGAGAAAAAGCAAGAGAGAAAGGGAAAAAGGTCTTTAAGATCTGGAAAAATAGCCCAAAAAGAGAAGGTGAAAAGGGGATATTATGTTAAGAAACAACAGAAAGGGGGAAAGCAGAATAAAAGGGAGGTGGAGAGACAAGGGGTTAAAGAGGATAAGGAGAAGAAGGAACAAGAAAGAAAGGAAGGGATGAGAAGTCCTAATGGTGGGGAGCAAGATGTTAAGAAGCAAATTTTTTTTAGAGATAATGGATAAGCTTTATGGTTAAAGGGATTCTAGAAAGGTACATAAGACTGCATTTTTTATACTTATATTTAGAAGTAAACATAGAAAATTAGAAACAATATGTAACCTAAAATGTGATAAAATATTTAACATAAATTAGTGAAATTTTTGGTTAAGAAAAGGGAGTACTGTAACGAAACATAATTCAAGATTGTGATGTGGGGGGGGGGGGGTAATAATCTTTGAAAAGCATAAGTGTTCCCACAAAGGCATGATATTTAATTGAAATGGATAAAATGTTTAAGATATAAATGATTGTTAATATTAATGATTAGAATATGGTATACTAGCGAAATTTTTTGTGAAATGAGAATTGAAGTAGAAGAAGAAGGTACTTTTTAATGAAATAATGAGTTATAATATATGATGAGGGATATAATATATAATATGGAAAATAGGGCTCCCATAAAAGTATGTGATTTAATTGAAAAGTAATGATTTAAATGTTTAAGATATGAATGAATATTAATACTAATGAATAGATTTGTATTATTTTTGATAATATAGTATAATTTTAGAATGTACCAGACAGAATCCCAATATATGTTATATGTTTTATATTAAGTATTATAAATGTAGGGGAAAGAGATAAAGGCATCATACTCCATATAGTGTGCAGGAGAAGTTTTTTCTTTTTTTTTAAAGAAGGAAAATAAAGGAATAGAACAGACAAAGAATAATAAATATTATGATATGAATTTAGAGGAGATAAATAAAATAAAATAAAATTGAGAAAATTTAAAGGAGAGGAGAAGACATATAGAAAACTGAAAATGTTAATAAGATATGAAATGGTATGTAAAATGAATATGAATTTGAATTTGTGTCTGTACCAAGAGTTTTAACCCCGGGACTAATCAACTTTCAGATAAGAGATTTTTTATGCTTTTATGTTTTGTTTTATGTGTATCTATGTATTGTTTGTCTTGAAAATAAAACTTGTTTTTTTTTTTTTTTAAAAGAAACTGAACAGAGAGAAGCAACCTAAAACTAAGGAGAAACGTATTATTCTGACACTTTTCCCAGGATTTCTACTCAGAGTTTGGCATCCTCAGTTTTCTTGCCTGAGCTGGGGGTTGGACTAGAAGACCTCCAAGGTCCCTTTTCAACTTTTGTTAAACACGTGTGTATTTTATGCTCTGGACTATTGACATTGAAT
>NW_020717627.1:19861-45531 GCF_900518725.1 Notechis scutatus | reverse complement strand
AGGCCCGGCTCACACTTCCAGGCGGTTCCATCGACGAGGCAGAGAGCGACACAGAACCCGACCGAACCGGCCGAAGGCCAACCAGCAACTAACCTGCGCAGGTCAAGTAGGCAAGTACGGAGCCCCGCCTACTTACGGGACTACGTTACGTAGGACCATACCAAGAGGGGAGGGGTGTTCTGTACGATCCATTAACATACTTGCAAGCGCCGCGCTGTGATTGGTCAGAACGCACGGCAACCGGATTGGCTGAGCGAGCCGCACTGATTGGCCCGCCGCGAATCCCCTGCGATTGGTGGAAACTAATCGCGTGAGATTCAAAGCGGTGCCATTGGCTGCGGCCGCCGCAGCCAGACAATAAAAGCCGCCGCTTTTCTTCTGTAGCCCGAGCCGATCTCGGGACTTAATAAAGAGCTGAACTAAGTCACGGGCTCCCGAGTCTCCTTTCCCTGCGACGGACATGACACTGGCGATGAAGGTGGGATCCCGCAACTGATCCCCACCGAGCACGTGGTCCTGAGGGAACGAGACCGACGAGATGGCCGGCCTCGCACCGCCCGCACCCTTCAACCAAGCTACTGAGGACTGGGAATCGTACATTGATCGGTTCCTGATGTTCCTGGAGAGTAGCAACCTCAAGGACGCAAACGGGCAGAAAAAAAGGGCTGTTTTCCTGACACACTGCGGGCTCACAGTGTTTAAGATGGTGAAAGCCCTTGCGAAACCCGAGGACGTGAAGGCGATGGACTGGACTGACCTTGAACCGTTGCTCCGAGGCCACTATGCTCCCGCCGTGCCCACCCTCATCAGGAGGCACGACTTCTACTGGAGGGACCAGAAGTCGGGTGAGAGCATCAGTGACTTCGTGGCAGACCTACGGAATCTAGGGGGTATGTGCAGCTTCACGGATATGGACGGATATGGACGAGGCACTACGAGACCGCGTCGTCCTCGGGCTCAAAGACCCGGTCCTACAAAGCCGGCTGATGGCAAAAGGAGACATCTCCCTCACCGACGCCCTTGCCGAAGCCACGGCCGCCGAGGCAACCCAGAAATCGGCGGCTCAAATGCGGAGACCGGACACCGGGGACCGAGCCGCGACCTCCGAGGCGAGCACGACAACCGAGACGCGTCCAGAAGCAGGCCGCTGGGAAACCACCACCACCCACCATGGCGACCTCGACTCCGCCTCCGACACCACGGATGACAAGGAGGACATCCATCGACTCCAAACAGAACGGGACCGGCGCGATCGTCGGAGTCGTAAGTCGGGGCCCCAATGTGTCGGGTGCGGAGGCGACCACCCTCAAGCGGAGTGCCGGTTCTTCGACGCGATCTGGCGGCACTGTGATAAGAGAGGCCACATTGCCCGAGTCTGCCGCCTCAAGAAAGCCTACAGCCCCCGACGACGAGACAACAGCAACCGGAGACGAGACGGCACCCCCCCCCAGGCCCAGGGACCGACAAGCCGAGAGTCATTGGAACCGGGACGAACGGGGCCGACGGGACGGCGAGAACCGGAGGAGAGAGGAGACCCACCAGACGGTCGTCATCGGCCATTCCTCAAGCGCAGACACCCGAAAGGTATACGTGGAAGTGGGCATCGAGGGCAAGCCATGCAAAATGGAGGTGGACTCCGGGTCCTACCTCTCCATGGTTGCCTGGCGGGAAATCAAGCACCTGGTGCCCGAAATCCACAAGAGGGGGTTGGAAAGCCAGAAGTTAATCCTTAAAGACTACCAAGGAAACCGCATCCCGGTAGTCGGAACAGGACACTTCACAGTGACATTCAAAGGGCGCACAGCAAGGCTTCCCCTGACGGTCGTGGACCGAGACCGCCCCAGCCTTTTGGGACTACAGTGGTTCGCACCACTCGGAATCGAAGTGACGGGCATCGACCACGTCGCAGAGGCAGACTGGGAAGAGCAACTCGCAAGGGACTTCCAGGAAGTGTTCGACGGCACCCTAGGCAAGTACCGAGGGCCCCCCATTTAGACCCCAGCGTTCCCCCGATACGTTTAAAACCACGGCGGGTACCTTTCGCACTCCAGCCTAAGATCGATGAGCAGATAGACAAGCTCATCAAGCAGGGGGTCCTAGAGCCAACTGATCACGCCCGGTGGGAGACCCCCATAGTCACCCCAGTCAAGCCCGATGGGTCAGTGAGAATCTGTGGGGACTATAAGGCTACCCTAAATTGCGCCTTACAACAAAGCGCCTACCCCGTCCCAGTAGTGCAGCACCTCCTACACTCACTGGGGGGAGGCAAGGTTTTTGCGAAGCTCGACCTGGCACAAGCTTACCAACAGTTACCGGTCGACGCAGAAACCGCCGAGGCACAGACCATAGTAACCCACCGGGGGGCTTTCCGCTGTAAGAGACTCCAGTTTGGAGTCAGCGTAGCCCCAGGAATTTTCCAGAGCCTCATGGAAAGACTCCTACAAGGAATCAAGGGGGTGGTGCCCTACTTCGACGACGTACTGGTGTCAGCAGCCAACCAAAGAGAACTGGAGGGTCGCCTGAGGGAGGTACTAACAAAATTCAAAGAGGCCGGGCTTAAAGTCAAAAAAGAAAAATGCCAGCTGCATACAGAAAGGGTCGAGTTCCTAGGATATCTCCTAGACCGGCACGGCATTCACCCAACCGAAAAAAAAATCAGAGCCATCAAAGAAGCCTCCAGACCAAGGAACAAAACAGAACTGCAGGCATTTCTTGGACTGATTAATTTCTACAATGTTTTCCTACCCCAAAAGGCGACCACGGCGGAACCGTTGCATAGGCTGCTCGATAAAACAGCCATCTGGACCTGGGGGAAACGAGAGGAAACTGCTTTCAACCAAACCAAGGACCTACTCACATCGGATGCCGTCCTCACCCAATACAACGAGACCCTCCCGCTGACAGTCACGTGCGACGTCTCACCGTTTGGGATCGGGGCGATCCTCAGCCACACACTCCCAAACGGAAACGAAGCACCCATCGCCTTTTACTCAAGAACCTTGTCGAAGCCGGAAAGGAACTATAGCCAACTCGACAAGGAAGCCCTGGCAATCATCGCCGCCGTCAAGAGATTCCATGAGTACCTCTACGGCAGGACATTCACCATCATCACGGACCACAAGCCGTTGTTGGGCATCCTGGCAGGGAACAAGGCCACCCCGAACATTCTATCCCCAAGAATGACAAGGTGCTCTGAGTTCCTCGCCACCTACAGTTACCGGCTGATCCACCGACCCGGCAAAACGATCACACACGCAGACGCCTTGAGCCGCACACCGCTACCCGACCTGGACGCCGACCCAGCACCCACAACATCCACCTTGAGCATCGAGGCCATACCCAACCTCCCCCTAACCGCGTCAGACATTGCCCACGAAACCAATAAAGACAAACGTCTGGCGCGGGTATTACAATGGGCGGAGAAGGGCTGGCCGGAAAAGGACGTCGACGAGACATTCAGGACTTTTAAAAACAAACAATTGGAACTTTCCACGCAGAAGGGGTGTATATTATGGGGGGACAGGGTGGTAATCCCAGAAAAATTACAAAAAAGGTTCTTGGACTTGTTACATGAGGGGCACCCGGGAATCGTCAGGTCAAAAGCCTTGGCCAGAAGCTACGCTTGGTGGCCAGGGATGGACAAGCAAATTGAAGCCTGGGTGGCTAGCTGCAAGAAATGCCAGGAATCCAGACCATGCCCACCCGCCGCCCCAATCCGGGAGTGGGAAACCCCCAGGGGACCCTGGTCCAGGATACACATAGATTTTGCCGGACCCACAAAAGGACACACATTCCTCATAACGGTAGACGCTTACTCCAATTGGCTGGAGGTAAGCGACATGAAAACTACCACCACCGAGGCCGTCATCCGAGAACTCAACAAACTATTCTCAACCCACGGCCTCCCAGACGTGATCGTGTCAGATAACGGACCACAGTTCACCGCTCTGGAATTCGAAAAATTCCTAGCGGAACGGGGAATACGGCACTCCCTGACAGCGCCGGCTCATCCGGCGGCGAATGGTAGGGCGGAACGAATGGTCCAATTCACGAAAAAAACAATTCAAAAAATCGAGACTGGAAACATGCAGGAAAAAATAAATAAACTTCTTTTTATCCAGCACATAACCCCAAACACAATGACCAACAAAAGCCCCGCAGAACTCCTAATGGGGAGGAAACTAAGGTCCCCCCTGGATAGGCTGCACCCCACATACAACCCCGAAAAACCCGCCGATTCATCAAGCAGGTACCAAACATTTACACCAGGCGACGCGGTATACGCAAAAAACCTGAGAGGGGACCCCCTCTGGATACCGGCAACGATAACCCAAGCAACAGGTCCCTGCTCATACCGGCTACAAACAACCGACGGACAAGAATGGAAACGACACATCGATCAAATAAGATCAAGAACAACCACGGGAAACACAACCGACACGCAAACAAGCACAGACAGACACCCAGAAAGAGAAAGGAACCTCCCCAGCACAAACCAAGAGGGGAGGGAAGGCCCCGGGAACCAACCCCAACCAGAAAGAAACCAGGAATACTTACCAACCGAGAAAGAAACAGACACCCAGCTCGAAGCCTCACCAGAGAGAAGCAGCCAGGCCAGCTCAACCAGCCCGGAAAGACTGAGCGGGAGCAGCGACAACAGCAGCTCGACCAGCCCGGGTAGACCGGGAGGGAGCTGCAACGAAAGGCCCGGCTCACACTTCCAGGCGGTTCCATCGACGAGGCAGAGAGCGACACAGAACCCGACCGAACCGGCCGAAGGCCAACCAGCAACTAACCTGCGCAGGTCAAGTAGGCAAGTACGGAGCCCCGCCTACTTACGGGACTACGTTACGTAGGACCATACCAAGAGGGGAGGGGTGTTCTGTACGATCCATTAACATACTTGCAAGCGCCGCGCTGTGATTGGTCAGAACGCACGGCAATCGGATTGGCTGAGCGAGCCGCACTGATTGGCCCGCCGCAAATCCCCCGCGATTGGTGGAAACTAATCGCGGGAGATTCAAAGCGGTGCCATTGACTGCGGCCACTGCAGCCAGAGAATAAAAGCCGCCGCTTTTCTTCTGTAGCCCGAGCCGATCTCGGGACTTAATAAAGAGCTGAACTAAGTCACGGGCTCCCGAGTCTCCTTTCCCTGTGACGGACACGACACATGGCGCTGGAGGGACTTGCCCATGCACAGAAAGTCCCAGCCTCACGTGTCCATACTCTGTGTGAATGCTCGAGAAGGAGGAAGACAAGTTTTTCTTTCTCCCTCTCTTCTGACACACACTGCCCAGGCAGTTGAGCAGTGTCGTGTGGAGTAAGTGTCTTGCCAGCCAGCGCAGCCATGGGGCTCCTACCTCATACAAATGCAAGTTTGCAGAAACCCCAGGATTCCCGGATTTGGCTGCAAGAACTGCAGACAGCCTTCCTTCCCCACCACACACATCCTCCTCCCGCCACCCCATGCGAGGCAGGAGGCCCGAGAGAAAGTGCCTGTCCCAAAGACACAGCCCTCCACGATGGAGCCCTTCCCGGGGAACAAAACAAGAACATCCCAAAGGCGAGCTTCAGAGTGGTGGAGGCAGCGCTCTGGGAGGATGGCCCTCGGGGCTCTGGGAAATGGAAACCATCTTTTGCAGCACAGCAAAATTTACTTTAGCAACCGGGAGTTGCTGCTTTGGTTTCTGCAAGTCCCCCTCCCTTCGGGAGCCATTTCCTGATGTGGACTTGCAGGACCCAAAGCTAAATTTTGCTGTGCCGGGAAAGAAACTCTCGTTCTCCCAGCTAGACCAGCAGGGAGAGAAGCAGCTGCTGACCCCGCTGGACCCAACATGAGCCTCTCCACATGTTCTCCTGCTGCTTTTGCTGGGAGAGCGAAAATCTTGCACAGCGATAAGCTAAATTTTGCTTTGCCAAGAAAGACTCTCTCACTGTCCCAGATACACCAGCAGGGGAGAGAAGCAGCCACTGACCCCTCCGAGCTGACGGAGCTGCTCCATGTGTTCTCCCGCGAAGGCAAGTGGGGGGGAAGGTGACGGGCAGCGGCAGCAAAAGGCAAGGGGGGGGGGGAAAGGTGACAAGTGGCAACAGGTAGGCGACCAGGGCTTGCATGCAGAGCCTCACTTACCTAGGGAGATCATGGTGGAAGGCAGACAGCGATGGCTGGCCGGCGGGCGGGTGAAGGCAGACTGCAGGCAGCGATGGCACATGGCCACGATAAGGAGGTGCAGGGTTAGAATGCAGTTAATTTGTTGCACATGCGTGTGATATTGCGCATGCACAATAAGGACTGACTGGGCAGTGAGTGGAGAAGTGGGCGGAGAGGGGCGGGGCCAGCCAAGGGCCCGTTTTACCGGTTCTCCAAACTACTGGGAACTGTAACAACTGGTTCTATAGAACCGGACAGATCCGGTAGAATCCCACTCCTGCTTGTGACTCTGAAGTACCCTTACTTAATAAAGCAGAATATGTAGTACTAGCTGTGTCTATAGTGGGCATGCCAGCAATTGCTGCTCACGCTCACCTTAACATTAACTTTGTTGCATGTAATTTAGCAAAAACAATTAATGCTACTTCTTCAGCTATCTCAACAATCAACCACGAGATACAAGCGTTGAGGAAGGCTATTCTACAAAATCTATGTTGTTTTAATTTGTTTGATGAGAACCATCCAGCACCAGCTTAATATTTTACACAATTTGGCCTCGGATTTGAAAATTGATAATTTAGAATTTTGGTGGGAAAGCTTTTGGGCTCGGTTACCCACAGGCTTATGGGAAATATTTTGCATTATGTAGTCATTATTTGTGCTATTTTAATTAGTGGGTGCTGCTTTGTTCAATGTCTCCCTTCTCTTTGCAACATATGTATCACAGCTTTTTGCCCCAAACCCTCTCCTACATTGCCTCAGGGTCAGGTATATGCCCTGTATAAACAACTGCAAGGATACTCTTCTACTGATTATAATTCACTTACTAACCCCTTTTATGACTATGCCTTGTCTAACAAAATAAAAAAGAGTGAGACGTAGTAACAAAGGAGATCCTGTAGAGGGCGCATGCAGCACACTGCTGTGTCTAATAAAGGGGCCTCTTTGCATGATCTCACTCCCTGTCCTGGGTTGGAAAGTCCAGGACTTATACATAATCTCACCTTACTAACATCACCACTATTCTTAAGGATTGGTTGGGGGGGGGGGGGGGGGTTCACCAATCCAAATGCTGTATCTATGTTACCTTTGTCTTTGTCAGGGTTCCAGAATGTATCCGGTTTAATCAGTAACTCCGAGACAGACATAATCTCAAAGTGCTTTATTAAAAACAGGAACTTGCAACGTCTGTTTAATTTCAGAACTGAAATCATTCCCATACTTCCCACAAAATTCAACCTACACCCACCCACTTTTCTACACCTCATTTAATCACGTGAACCAATTACTCTGCAGATGCAATTACTTGCTGCGACACACTCAGTAACCTTGAACTTTCAAACGAAATCTTTTCCTCTAAGAACTATTCAATTACATCACCTCCCCCCACATTCTTCAACTCTGTGGCAGCGATGAATTCCAGAGCTGACAGGCATCTCCCCTTGAAAATCCCTTCTCCTATAAAGAAAAAAACAAAATAAAACACAAACAGGGGTTAATACGTTGTCCTTAACCTCCTCTCCCCACTCCACGAGGACCCTTCGGTTTGTGGGAAAAGTCCTCATGGAATTGGTTAACCAATTTATCAGCACGTACATCCCAACTTTTTACCCAACTAACATCTGATAGAAGAAACCCTTCCATAAGACCAAATATTGCAATCGTCCTCGATGTAATCTAGAATCGAGGATTTTCTTAATTTCATAAGGTGTCTCACCCTGTACAGTTAACGGTTCAGGGGGTGCGACTGGTGTTGGTCTTATCATTGATGTAGCAACTGGTTTTAATAAACTACTATGGAAAACTGGATGAATTTTCCCTAATAGTTGAGGCAGACTTAATTGGACCGTGACGCGATTGATTATTTTTGAAATCAGGAATGGACCCAAGTATTTTTGCCCCAGTTTCTTACTGGGCAGTTTCAATCTAAGATACTTGGTTGACAAATATACTCTGTCTCCCACTTTAAATGGTGGTTGAAGGGATCTATGTTTGTCCGCTTGCTTTTTGTAATCTTTTGCAGCTTCAGTCAAAGCTTTATTTGTATCTTCCCAACCTTTTCTTAATGAGTTCATCCATTCTGTTAGAGACATGGATGTGGGAGGTTCTTTAGGTAATTCTGGCATAGGGACAAAGTCCATCCCAGTGTTGATTTGGAATGGAGTCAGCCCTGTGCTGCTATGTACTGCATTATTATAAGCAACCTCTTCAAATGGTAATAATTCAGCCCAGTTTTCCTGTTGATAATTTACATAACATCTAATGTATTGTTCAACCATGGTGTTTGTCCGTTCTGCTGCTCCGTTGCAGGCCGGATGAAATGCGGAGGATAACCCTTGGGAGGACCCAAAGACTTCAAGAATTCCCTCCGGAACTTAGCAGTAAATTGTACCCCTCTGTCTGATATTATTCTACGAGGTACTCCATGTAGTCTATAGATATGCTTCATGAACAGTTTTGCAAGCTTTTCTGCAGATGGAAGTCCTTTACAGGCTGTAAAGTGGGCCTGCTTAGAGAATAAGTCAATGACAGTCCAAATGATTGTATTCCCTTCACTTTCAGGTAATTCTACGATAAAGTCCATTGCGATTTCTTCCCATGGCTGTGTTGGTTCAGCGACTTGTTGGAGGAGGCCAGGGGTTTTTCCAGTTCTGTGTTTCATCGTGGCACAAATTGAGCAACCTTTTACATAGTCCTCGATGTCAGGTTTCATTTTTGGCCACCAGAACTGTCTTCTTAGTAAATGTAGGGTTTTTAAGGACCCAAAGTGGGGGGGGGGGGTTTGAGAGGCAGCGGAAAGATGGTTTTCTTGGGGCTCCGAGAAAGCTGCCGATACCCCCGCAGCTAGACGGTCCCAGGGGACCTGGATTGTCCTGGTGAGATGGTGAGTGAAAGGAGCACATCCTGTCAATCCCAGGGATATTGCAAAGTCCCTGGTAGATCCAGGAAATCTCCAGCAGTCTGACAGCAGAGGGAAGCGGCCATTTATTGCGAACCGCTAAGAAGCTGTGCCAGCCCCAGAATGGAAGAAGAAAGAAGGAAAGAAAACAGTTTGTTGGTTTGGGTGAGAAACTTTTATTTCAAAAAACAAAGAAGAGTACACCAGATAAAAGAATTATTAAAGAAAGGGAAAACAGTAAAGCTAAGAATAGCGGCGAATGGCAAGAACTGTCAATCTTGTTTGGATTTTTTTTTAATTTCGTGGGGGGGAAAAAGTATTCTGTCTGGTTTCTTTGTTTAAATAACTGGATTGGACTGAGCTTAAAAACAAAAAGAAATTGAATCCTTTCTGCTTTTTCAGTTTAAACATACAAAGTACTTTTCCTTCTTTTTTTTCTTTTGTGACTTTCCCCTTTTACTTTTTACTTTCACTGGTTAGAGTATAGAGATACAGCGTTACTAAGGAACAATTATAAGGAAAGCTAAACAACACTGCCATCTGGAGGTCACATGAAAAATCTTCTTAAGAATAACAAACTAATTATTTTGACTACAGAGAAGTAGAGAAAGATAAGTCAGCACTGAAGACAGGTGCTGCCTTTAAAGTTGAATAAGATTAAGAGAAAGAAAGAACAGTGTGACCTTGAACAAGATATTTGCTTTTGGCTTTGGCTTTCTGGACTTACTGAATGTTACACTGATACTTTGTTTTACTTACGTACAATGGATTTATAAATTATAGCTGGCACCTTTCTTTTTTGTGTGTGCTTTGTCTTTGTTTTGTTTTTGACCATCCTATTTTTGCTGTAGTACATTTTGGATTTATTTTATTTTTTCTCCTTCCCCCTCTCCTGGCTTATGTTATTTTTTGGACCAATTTTTTAATATGGATTAATTTTGGATTGGGTTTTTTTAAAATCTTTTTTTTTGATATTTCTCTTTTTTTTACTTTTTCTTCTTCCCATTATTGATTGATTGACTAGTAAGTGGATTATCTTGGCATTCCTTTTTTTTTCTTTCTTTCTATTTTACGTAGAAGTGGATGGATTTGCATTGCTATTTTTTCCCCCTCTTATTTTTGGGAGGAATTTTTCCTCTGATCTTCTTATTGGGCTTTTTGAATCTTACAGGTTTTTTTTTTGCTATTGGACTACATCGATTCTATCATTGGTTTTTGGTTTTTCTTTTTGTCTTCTTCTTTTTCTCCTTTTTTTTCCTCTTCTTTTTGATCCCCTTTTTTATTGGATAAAATTGGATTAAGGTAGAGAAGAATTTGAAGATTGGTTTTTATTTTCCCTTGGGTCTTTGCGAATGGATTATAATTTGATTTGACATGAGTAAGAGAATACCTACAGGATCATCAATTCCTACTTCCTCATCACTGAGCCCAGCTGGTCAATGATCTATTACTACGACGTTCTGACAGGAGAAAGAAAAAGAAAAAGAAAAGGAGACTTCCATGCAAGAAATTAAGTCTATGTTACAAGTAATACAAGACTAAGGGAAGCGTGCAGAAGATAGAATGGAGAAGTTAGAGGAAAGGATGGAGAAAATGGAAGGAAATATACAACAGGTATTAACGATATATGGAGAAAAAAAACAGAAGTTGGAAGAAAGAGGTGATAAAACAGACAAGAAAGTGGGAGAAATAGATAATAGATTGACAAGGGTCGAAAGCGAGAAAGGGAAAGATTCAATATCTTGGGAAATGGAAAAAGCTGATTTCTATCTAAGATTTCAAAATATTGAGGAAGAAAAGGGAGAAAATCTTAAAGAAATTATGACAGAAATACTAGCGGAACCCTTGGAGATGACCAAGGAAAAGGTGATGGATGGAATGGATGAAATATATCGAGTATTTACCAGATATGCAATGAGAAACAAATTACCCAGAGAAGTACATGTGAGATTTACCAAGAAAACAATAAGAACTGAGATACTGCAGAAGGCAAGAGACAATCTATTGAAGTACAAAGGAAAAAACATTATAGCTTTGAAACAAATACCAAGAAAAGTGAGAGATTTAAGAAGAGAATATCAATTCTTGACAAAGATGTTAATCAAAAAAGAAATTAACTATAGATGGTTGATTCCGGAAGGTTTGACATTTATTTGGTGAGAACAAAGACACAGAATTGACTCGGTGGAGAGTGCAGAATTATTCTATGATGAATACTTTGGAGGAACAGAAGACGAGAGAGCAAGAGAAGAGGAACTTAAAATGCGAGTAGAAATGGCAAAGGAAATGGAGAAGGAACAAAGGGAGGAGAGGAGACAGGAGGAAGGAGCAGTAGGTGGCCAAATGATAATTACAGAACCAAGGGAACAGAGAACAACAAGAGCAATAAATCCTAACTATAAAGTATAAATAATAATGGAAGAGGAAAAGAAACTGATTTCGATAAATATAAATGGATTAAATTCAGCTATTAAAAGGAAAAAGATATTCTATAAGCTAGGTAAGTTAAATATGGATATAATTTCCTTACAAGAAGTGCATATCAAAAGACAACACGCACTTTTGTTGAATTGTTCTAGAATTGGGACTATATTTACATCACTGGCACAACAAAATAAAAGAGGAGTCGTCTTATATATTAGAAATACAATTAAAGCCAAGCAAATCTATGCAGATGAAGAAGGAAGAATATTGATGGTTGAAATAACAGATAATAACTCAAAAGTACTTTTAATCGCAATCTATGCTCCCAATAACCAGCAAGACCAATTCTATAAAAATCTACATGATAAAATAATTGAACTGGATTATGATAAGATATGCATTCTAGGAGATTTCAATGCAATTGTAAATACTGAACTGGACTATAAAACACAGAAAACAAACAAGAACAGGAAAATATTACCTAAATCCTTTTCTAAGATGGTGGAGGAGCTGAGTATTAAAGATATTTGGAGAGAATTGAATAGCAAAAATAGACAATTTACATTTTACTCAAATAGACATTTATCATGTTCAAGAATAGACATGATTTGGATGTCAACAGATTTAATACCTAATATTCAAGAAGCAAATATTGATACAAACATTTGGGCTGACCACAACCCAATAAGGATTAAATGGAAAGGACAGAAGAAAAGATCAAGATGGACTTTGAATAATTCAATTTTGAAAGAAAAAGAATTTATTAAACATCTGGAAAAAGAGTTGGCTTTCTTCCTTAAAGAAAACAAACCAGGAGAAACCTCATTACAAAATGTATGGGACACTATGAAAGCGTATACCAGAGGGATAATTATAACCTATACAAGAAGAAAGAGTACTAAAAAGAGACAAACACAACAATCTTTAGAACAAGAGTATAAAAAACTGGAGAAGGATTTACAAAAATATCCACAATATAAAAATACTAAAAACCAAATGGATATAATTAAACACAAAATTGGACTAATGGAAAAAGAAGAACTTGCACAAAAGATTAGAGGAGCTAAACAGAACTATTTTGAAAATGCAAATAAACCAGGGAGATGGTTAGCATACAAATTAAAGAAAGAAAAAGAATCAAAGAGAATACCACAACTAATGGATGAAAATGGTATGTTATGTTATGAAAATGAAGAGAAAAAAAAAATAGTACAGAAATTTTATGAGAAATTATATGATCAAGGGACAATATCAGAAAATAAAGTACAGCAATATCTACAAGAGGCAGAACTACCAAAAATACCTGAGGAAGTAAAGACCATGTTAGATGAAAAAATAACAATGATGGAGTTGATAGAAGCAATAAATAGACAAAATACTTGAAAAGCTCCTGGCCCGGATGAGCTACCAGCTGAATTTTATAAGACAATTCAGGAAACAATTTCTACTACAATGTTGGAACTATTGAATGAAGTTTTGATAATAAATAAAATACCTGATTCATGGACAGAAGCATATGTTACACTTATACCAAAAGAAGATACCGACCCACAACAAATAAAAAACTACAGACCAATATCCCTGCTAAATGCTGATGATAAAATATTTGCTTCAATAATGGCAGAAAGATTAAAAGGATATTTAAACTATTTTATACATTCAGATCAAAATGGATTTCTGCCCAAGAGACAATTAAAATACAATATGAGGATAATATTGAACACTTTGGAATATTATGAAACCTACTCAGAAAAACAAATGGCATTAGTGTTTTTAAATGCACAGAAAGCGTTTTATAATGTGAATTGGCAGTTTATGTTGATGCAATTGGAGGAGATGGGTTTTGGAGACAGGTATATGAATGCATTAAAAGTGATATATAACAAGCAAACAGCAAGAGTAATGATAAATGGAGAATTGACAGAAAATGTCAATATTTTAAAAGGAACTAGACAAGGCTGTCCATTGTTCCCACTATTATTTGTATTGACATTGGAAGTCTTGAATAGAAATATTGGAAAAAATGAAGAAATAAAGGGAATGAAAATAAAAAATGAAGAGTATAAATTACAAGCATTCGCAGATGATTTGGTTTTTATATTGGAAGAACCATTGGAAACAGGCCCGAAGTTGATTAGAGAAATAGAGGAGTTTGGCGAAGTCGCAGGACTGAAAATAAACAAAGAAAAAACAAAAATTCTGGTGAAAAATATGACAGAAAAACAAAAGAAAAGACTGATGGACAAATTAAATATTCACATTACAAAAAAAGTGAAATACTTAGGGATACAAATGACAGCTAGATGTGGAACACTTAAAGAAAATAACTATGACAAATTATTACAACAGATTGTGATAGATCTAGAAAAATGGAAAAATCTATAACTACCCTTAATAGGTAGAATAGTGACAATTAAAATGAACATACTGCCAAAAATATTGTATCTATTTCAAACGATTCCAATAAGACTGAAAAAAAATATTTTGAAGATTTAAATAAAATGATGATGAAATTTATTTGGTGGGGGGAAAAGGCAAGAATCAAAATAAAATTACTACAGGAAGCAAGGTTGAGAGGGGGTTTTGGATTACCCAATTGGGAATTATACTATCAGGCAACAATAATGATGTGGGTGAAGGAATGGATTGTATTGAAAAATGCCAGATTACTAACGTTAGAAGGACATGATTTACAATTGGGTTGGCATGCATTTTTATGGTATAAAGAAAGTAAGGCACATGGATATTTTAGGAGACATTATATTAGAGATGCTTTATTAACAGTATGGGAAAAAATAAGAGACTATCATTATTTGAAAATACCAGTCTGGTTATCAACTTTAGAAGCCTTTTCATATCCACAGCTATTTAAAAAGGAACACATAATTAGATATGATGAAATTTTAAACGAAAAGGGTGAACTCAAAACAAAGCAAGAATTTGATTTACAATGGATAAATATAAATTGGTACTCGTACTTGCAAATGCATACAAGGTATGAAAAAGACATTAAGATGACTGGGTTTTATAAGGAATTGACTGAATTAGATACAATCCTAAAAGGCACTGATGAGAAGTTGATTAAAAAACTATATGGTTATCTATTAGGAGTGAATTTAGAGGATGAACAAGTAAAAGAAACAATGATTGCATGGGGGAAAAATTGGATATGGAATAGATCTTGATAAATGGCAGATATTATGGTCTAGAAATTATAAATTAACTATGTCAACGGCCTATAAAGAGAATGTGTATAAGATGTATTACAGGTGGCATTTATCCCCAATGAGAATTGCTAAGATGTTTGAAGATACATCTTAAGGTGAAGTGTTGGAAATGCCAGAAGTTACCAGGATCATATTACCACATGTGGTGGACATGCACAGAGACTAAAAAGTGTTGGGCTAAAATACACATGTAGCTGGAAAAGATGATAAAACAACCTATAGACTTAAAACCAGAGACATTTTTATTGGGAATTTTGCCTGAGGATTATAACAAAGAAATAATGTATTTGATTATTAATATTTTAACAGCAGCTAGGATTGTATTTGCACAAAATTGGAGAAATGAAAAAATTCCGACAGAAGAGGAAATAATTAAGAAAATAATGGAATGTGCAGAGATGAGTAGATTAACAATGGCAATTAGAGAACAAGAAGAAAAAGACTATTATAAAATTTGGAATCTATTTTATGAATGGTTGGATAGAAGAGTAAAGAATTGAATTATATAAGTATAGTATAACATATTGTTACTGATAAATAGATGAGTTAGATAAAGTAACAAAATGAACTTGAAATATATTATTGAAAGTTAAGGACTTAAAAGTTAAGGATAATAGAATAAGTGACATATGTGATATAAAATATTGATAAAAACAATTATAAGGATCTTTGGTTATTCGGGTTTTCTCCCGCGTAAGATTGGAAGTATCTAGGCAATGTTTCGATGAAGTCTCATTCATCATCTTCAGGCTTGTGTCTTTGGCTCTGTGCTTTCCAGAGTGATGTGAGCTTGCAGCTGCTTCTTCCTTTTAACTGCTAGTGGGGGTGTGACTTGATTGGTTGGGGGTTTGGCTGTGTTCTGATTGGTTGGGGGGTTGGCCGTGTTCTGATTGGCTGGAGGTGTGTTCTGTTTGGATGGGGGCTTGGTTGTGCTCAGGTTAGTCTTAGTTACTGGGGGATTTGAGCTGGTGAGCTGTGATCTTGCTGTTTGGCTTCGAGTTCGTGGTCGTGCCGCATCTTCATGGTGGGTGTCAGTTCGCTTCATGTATGGCTCGGAGGGGTTTGAAGTGGGTAGTGATGCAGCTAAATTTTCTCATCTTCTGGTCCGTGGTCGTGTCTCATCTTCGGTGTGGGTGTGAGTCTGCTTTCTATGTGGAAGTGTGGTGGTGGCATCTTGTGTGGCCCTCGTGGGTGTGGGTCTGGTGTCATTCTTCATGTTAGGTACTCGTCTGTTCATGAGGGCGGGTTTCCAAATGGCTGGTAGGCGGGAGGTGTCATCTCGTTTATTCATGCTGTGTGGGCGTTTTTCTATCTCTATGGCTTCTCTGATTATTCTGTTGTTGAAGTGTTCGGTTTTGGCGATAGTTCTGGTATTTTTAAAGTCAATCTCATGTCCTGTGGCTTTGAGGTGTTGGACCAGGGAAGAGGTCGGTTCTTCTTTTTTGATTGAGTTTTTGTGTTCTTCAATGCGTGCACTTATTCTTCTGTTAGTTTGTCCGATGTATGTGGTGGGGCAGGCGGTGCAAGGGATTTCGTATACTCCTTGGTTTTCTAACTCGATTTTGTCTTTAGGGTTTCTTAGGATGGTGGATATTTTTCTGTTTGTGCAGAATGCTGTTTTAATGTTGTGTTTTTGGAGGATCTTGCTGTTTTTGTCTGTAGTGCCTTTTATATATGGGAGGAGGGCTTTGCCGTTCTCTTGTTCTCTGTCAGGTGGTACCTAAAAACCGAACTACACACTCTCACTAACGTACTAACAGCCAATGGATTCCAAAGAAAGAAGATTACCCACCTAATCCAAAAAGAAACCCCAACCAAAATCCAAGACAGAGAACAAGAGAATGGCAAAGCCTCCCAGCTGCGAGTCGTGGCTACGCTTTAGTACCAGTAGTCTTAGGGTTGTGGGTACATAAAGCTTAGTCCCTTTCCAAGCCAGTCCCTCATTCATTGTTAATTCGGTTCGATGATCCAGAAACCAGGGATCGGTCAATACGGCAGCTTTCAATTCCGTAGTCAGCCTGTCTTCTAGGCAGTTGGGGTTGCAGTTGGCTTGGCCTCGAGTGGTTACTTGGCCTGCCGATTGAGCTCCTGATATTAAGGCTTGTACTATTTCCTCTCGGTGACTGTCAAACTGGGGTTTTCTGGACAGGGTGTCTGTTAGGAATGATAGTCACCTAACAGTTGGGTTGGAAATATATAAACCAGGATAGAAATTTAATACTGTATCTTTAAGAGAATGCTGTAATTGTGATTGGCTGAGGTTCCTCCAATGGCCATAAGATGGAGCCAGAAACCTGGTTTCTCTCTCCTTGCATTTCCTGTTTTGCCGGATTGCCTGATCGTCGTTCTACTTGGATTACTGTGAGTCTTGAAACTGTTAGCAAACTCCATTTACTGAACTTTGTTTATGATACTAGACTTCATTTTTGGATTATCCCTGGACTGATTGTATTGAATACTACCTGCTTTAACCGTGTATGATTTGGACTGTTTGTTGGACTTCGTCTACCCGTTTCCTGGAAGTAAAACCAACATTTGACTATTCAGTGTATCTGTATGCTGGTTGTGTTATTCAACACCACTCTCACTACGTTTTCCCTGAGTGCACTCATTCTCCTAACGGGGAATACCTCAACACTGGTTATGGGCCCAGAACATACCAGGCTCAGATAACTGAGAGTTAGTGTGAATATGCAGTACCGTATACAGACAGCTGTTTACTGTTTAATTGTGGGTTACTGTCCTGGTAAAGATGGCACAAGACCCGTCAACAAGTCTGTCACTGATAACCCGGTTGGATGGAACAAACTATGTTTCCTGGTCTATGAACTGCAGTCTACTTCTGCGTAGGGAAGGGTTATGGGCTGCAGTTCAGAATCAACTAGATGTAAATGCTTGGGATCCAAACAATGAGGACGATGCCAAAAAGCTGACTTTAAACGGAACAACGAACGAGCTCTTTGTATAATTGGACTACCACTGAGTGACCAGCAGCTAGTCCATATTCATGGAGAAGAGTCTGCTGCTAGGTGTTGGGAGAATTTGAAGAGGATTTATGTTCGTGACAGTGTAGGTGCACATATACATCTTACACGTAAACTGTTTAGAGCACATCTTTTTTTTTGTAAATTTTATTTGAGTTTTCACAAAGAGAAAAAAAATACAAATAAAACATCTTTTTTGAAAGTAGCGTAATCCCGGGTTACATTTCTTTGTACAGACACAAATTCAGGTTCATGCTCATTTTTATATTCTATTCCATATCTTATTGCTATTTTACATGTTCTGCATAGCTTCTCCCCTCTTTTAATTTTCTCAATTTTATTTTAATTATCTCATCTCAATTCAAATCTTTGTATTTATATTTTTTGTCTGTCCTGTTTCAATTATCTATTATCTTTTCTCATTAAACAAAATTTCTCCTGTAGTTACTGATTGGAGTATGATGCCTTTATATCTTTTCCCTAAAGTTGTAACATTCAATATAATACATAACTTCCATTCGGGTTCTGCTTGGTACATTCTTAAAATACACACTGTATTCTTAAAAAAAGAAAAAAAATTATAAATGTATATAATTAAAACAACATTCCATTCCAATTCAATTCTATCATTAATATTAATATTCATTAAAGTCTTAATATCTTTAACATTACTTTTCAATTAAATATCATACTTCTATGGGAACAATTATAAGCTTTCCACAGTTAATTCCCCCCCCTTCACTTATATTTTATAAAACATTAACTAATTAAAATGTTCCCGTTCCGTCCTAATTAAATTTTCTCATTTATTTTATTTCACTTATTTTATTCACAAACATTTCACTAAATTACACTATTTTATCCCTCATTTTAATCATACGTTGTTTCCAATTTTCTAAAGTTATTTCTATTACTAATATAACAATACAATCTTATGTACCTTTACAGAATCCCTTTTTCAGTTAGATTTTCACCCATTATCTCTGAATAGGTCCTGTTTCTCTATATCTTGCTCCAGTCCTTTGTAACTTCTTTTCCTTTCCTTCTTCCCTCTCTTCATCTCTCTCCCCTTTTTACCCCCTTGTCTCTCTACCTCTATTTCTCTCTTCTGTATTCCCCACTTCTGTTGCTTTCCAGTATTATACTTATTTTTCAAATTATTTTTCTTTTCTTTGGTTGTTTTTTTTAAGTCTTAAATTCTCCATTCTCTTTCCCCCCTTTCCTTTTTCTTCCCCACATAAAATTGCTTGTTCATTAAAGATGGCTTCTTCTTTGTCCCAGTCTTCTTGTTTTGCAGTCGTTTCTTGTTGTTTCTCATAGTTCCAAATCTCCATTTCTAAGAATTGAAAAACGAAGCCAAAAGAACCCCTCCCTTCTTGTGCATCTTCTTTGTACTTTTTAAGTTCCATTTTCAATTCATCCAGAAGTGGTGCCATTGTATAAATTTTTAAACAACCATCCGATTGATTTTAGTCATTCAAATATAATAACCAAGAATCCAAGGATCACGAAATAATCCAAATACACGCAAGCTGTTTCTTTTTGCTCTTTTTTTTTTCACTTTCTCTTCCTGGGGTTCTACTATTTAGTTGCAAAGTTTCAGTTAAAATGTATCTTTTAGAAGTCTTGTTGAAGTTTTACTGTAGATTCTTTTTAATTCCAGGCAGTCTCCTCCCTCTTCCAGATCCTGCCCTTATTCTTTTTCTCTCCCTTCCTGCTTATGAAAAAGAAAAATTTTAATGTCCAGAAATCTTTATTATCCCTTTGGCATTTTGTTTTATTTTTATTTTCATCTTAATTGCCTATTGATGTCAAAGCGGATTTTTCCGATTTCTTATTTAAGTCTCTTAGTTGTCAGTATAGGGAAGGAGAGAGAGAGAGAAAAAAAAGCCAAACCTTTCCCTTTTCACTTTCCTTCGCTGCTTCCGACTCTTCTTTGGGAGCGATGTTATTTTTTGTAAGTTTAAATTCCAGGGTACCTTAGTTGTTGCTTTTACAATTTAACCCGGTCAGCCAAAACTTTCACTTCTTATCTTCCTCCTGCACATTCTTTTCCGGTCGAGTTCTTCTTTGTGGTGGCCATTTCTGACCACCGCTGCAACTGCCTTCGGGAAAGGGAGTAATGGCCAGCTGAGGAGGAGAGATGTCTTCTGAAAAGTGGAGTTAGCTCATTTGAACTTTATGAAAAGAACTTTTCAAGAGCTACATGAAAAGGAACTAATTTTTTCAGAGCTGCCTCAGGTTTACATCATTCTTTCCTCATTGGATGAAAGTTATGATGATTACGTATCTTCACTGGAAGTCCTGACCAGAAATGAACTGACATTAACTGACATAACCGGACAATTATTAGAAGAGGCAAGAAGAAGGCAGGAAAGAGACCGAGAGAGAAACAACCACAAGAAGAGGATTTGTTTTCAACTGCCTATACTGTTAGGAAATGTTTTTCTTGTGGGGCTAGGGGACATATAGCTAGATTCTGTAAGAAAGGAAAAAGACAGAATACCAGAGGGCTAAAAAGAATGTTAGTTTAGCTATGTCTAGCAATTCAACTGTAAACCATGATTTGTGGGTTGTTGATAGTGGAGCATCGCAGTGCATTACTAAAAATAGAGAGGTTTGTAATGATGTCCATGAGTAAGCAACATGTATCATTGGCAAATGGATGGAAGATGAACGCATCTGGTGAAGGTACTGCATATTGTTCTTGTGTAAATGAGCATTTAACTATGTTATATGTACCTAGACTGAAATTTAATTTGTTATCAGTAAGGGCTTTAGTTAATATTGGTTATGTAGTAACCTTTAGGGGAGATAACTGTATGATAGAGAAAGAGGGTAAAAGTGTTACTGCTACTTTAGAGAGTGATTTATATGTTATACATGATGACCAGTTGCAGATGGCTAACTCCGTTTATAACAATGTTAAGCCACATGACGAATGTATACTGCATAGACGTCTGGGGCACATTAATTTCAAGATATTGAAACAAACTGTCAAATTGTCAGAGGGAGTAAAATTAAAACCCTGTAGCAAGTACTTAAACTGTAATGCCTGTAATCAGGAGAACAGCAAGGTTACTCCAGCAAACAGACTGAATGGGTTTAAGACCAAAGAACCTTTAGAGGTTGTTTTTGCTGACATAATTGGTCCTAAGAAACCCAGTTTGGGAGGTGCCTGCTATGTTTTGAGTATAATGGACCATTACTCATGGTACGGTTTCTGCTATCTAATGAAAAACAAAACAGAAACGTTCCAACATTTCTTTAATTGGCTAAGATTTGCAGAAAGGAAAATGAGACATAAGGTAATTACTTTAGTTACAGATAACGGAACTGAGTTTATTTATAACAGATTCCAAATGATGTTGAAATTGGCTGGTATTGAGCATAAGCGTTCTGCACCTGACAGGCCACAACATAACTCGTTTATAGAACGAAGAGGGCAAACATTACAAGCCATGGCTCACACTATGTTATCTGATTCAGATTTGCCTGAAACACTGTGGGGTGAAGCCATAATGTGTAGCAACCATGTGTTAAACAATGTGGTGAACACAACTGGTGAATTGCCATTCACTCGTTGGCATGGCAGAAAACCAAATTTAAGTTATCTACACACATTTGGAGCTCCAGCATGGGTGCATATTCCCTCACAGGTAAGAATGAAAGGGCAACATAGAGCTAGGAAATTATTTTTCATAGGTTACGAGGCCAACCATAGATCGTTTAGATTTTGGGATCCAGGCACAACTAATATTTACTGTAGCGCTAAATTTTTTGAGCACGTTGGGTGGCATAAACTAGAACAGGAATCCAACAATGATGTTGTTATTGACACCCAAGTCATCCCTAATGATGTGATAGTTAAACCATCAATAGCCATTAAAGAGGAAGAACAGGCACAGGACGAGGTAGAACAGGAGTAGGTGGAACATGAGAGTCCACCAGTAAGCCCTGAGTTGCCTAGATGTTCAACCCGTGTAACACAACCACCAGATAGATTTCAGGCTAGTATAGCATGCCAAGTAAATATAGTTCCTACTAACTATAATGAACTGAAACTGTATCCTGCTAAGGATCAGGCTGCTTGGCAGGAAGCAGTGGATAAGGAACTGAAATCTTTGCAGTTTGTAGGTTTTTGAAAATGTCAGATTATCACCAGGTGAGTGTGCCATAGGGTGTAAGTGGATTTATAAAATTAAGACAGGTGTGGATGGGACTGTTACCCATAAAGCCAGGTTAGTAGCACAAGGGTTCGATCAGTTAGCCAACAACTACGACGAGGTGTTTGCACCTAGTCTGAAGGCTACCACATTACGAGCAGCATTAGTGTGGGCAGCTAAAAATAAATACACAATAAACCATTTAGATGTGGAGACGGCATATCTTCATGCACCATTGCAACATACTATATATTTAAAGAAGTCTTTAGGGATAAAAACTGATAACAAAACTGATTGCTGGAGATTAAAAAAGAGTCTTTATGGCTTGAAGCAATCAGGCTATGAATGGAACCACTGCATAGTGAAGGAATTAAGAAAGATAGGTTTTGTACCTGGCATGGCTGATCCATGTTTATTCAAAAAGGAAAGTGATGGTGTAATTTCATTATTGCTGTTGTTCACTGATGACACAGCATTAATCACTAAGACTGATCAAGAAGCTACTGGGATTATCTCACCATTAGAGAAGAAATTTACAATCAAACATTTAGGTGAGATTAAACAGTATCTTGGTTTGAAAATAGAGAAAACTAAGGGAGGCTACAAAATCTCACAGGCAGATAAAAATAACCAGTTACTGAAGAACTTTAAAATGGAACTTCGTAAGCTGGCTAAGATGCCAATGAGCCAGGAGTTTAGCCACAGTGATGTGCAAAGTCCTGTTTTTGATAAAGACATTTATGAATCATTGATTGGTAGCTTATCCTATCTCAGTAACTGGTCTAGGCCAGACATAGCATATAGTGTCAACCAATTAGCCAGGTTTAACTCTGAGCCTACTGAAAGGCTCTGGCAAGCTGCTAAGCATGTGTTGAGATATCTTAAACAAACGATGCATTATGCATTATATTTGGAGCCTAAGGATGAATTAAGTTTAACTGCATATGCCGATGCAAGTTTCGCTACAGACGTACCTACATGTAAATCAACGTCAGGTACTGTAGTGTGATTAGGAAAGGTGTTAATTAGATGGCAGTCTATTCGACAAAAACATCTAAGCTTATCAACAATGGAGGCTGAATTCTCATGTTTGTCTCTGTTATGTACAGACTTAGTATGTTATAAACAACTAATGATAGACATGGGAATTGATGTAAAGGAACCATTGTTTGTATATGAAGACAACCAATCAGCAATTCAGATGGCTTCCAATCTCGCTGTAAAGACAAGATCAAAACACACTGATCTACGATATCTAAATGTGAAACAATGTGTTCAAAGTAAAATGATTACACTGGAGTATTGCATGTCAGAGAATAACATTGCAGATCATTTTATGAAAGTCCAAGGCACTGTAAAACATAAGACTTACTGTGAAGAATCTGGACTTAAACTGTAAGGTTTTATGTATTGTCCTACCCAAAGGGGAGAATGTTAGGAATGATAGTCACCTAACAGTTGGGTTGGCAATATATAAACCAGGATAGTTATTTAATACTGTTGTATCCTTAAGAGAGTGCTGTAATTGTGATTGGCTGAGGTTCCTCCGACGGCCATAAGATGGAGCCAGAAACCTGGTTTGTTCTCTTCTTGCATTTTCCTTGTTGCCTTTTGCCTGATCATCGTTCTGCTTGGATTGCTGTGAGTCTTGCAACTTTAGCAAACTCCGTTTACTGAACTTTGTTTATGATACTGGACTTCATTTTTGGATTATCACTGGACTGATACTAACTGCTTTAATCGTGTATGATTTGGACTGTTTGTTGGACTTTGTTTACCCATTTACTGGAAGTAAAACCTACATTTTACTATTCAGTGTATCTGTATGCTGGTTGTGTGTTATTCAATACCACTCTCACTACGTTTTCCCTGAGTGCACTCATTCTCCTAATGGGGAATACCTCAACATATATGAATGGATAGATAAATACATGGAAGGAGGGAGGGAGGGAGGGAGAGAGAAAAAAAGGAGAGGAAGGAAGGACATAAACCCTGGCTTCAGAAGACTTTGAAGCAGCACAGCAATGTTGGGCTGGCCTGCAAGGGATCTCGGAGGTCATTTAGTCCAAACCCCTGCTCCAGCAGATCCTTACAGAATCAAAGAATAGCAGGGTTAGAAGGGTGTGTGCGTATGTGTGGCTGCCAAAACACCCAAAACAGGCCAAGTAGCTCTGTGGAGGTCAGTCATAAATTAGAACACTTGCTAAGCAACTGGTCATTAAGCAAGGACCACTTACATTTGGTTTGCCAGTCACATGGCCACCTGGCCATGCCCACCCCAGTGACATTACCACCTAGCCACGCCCAGTCAGCAAGCCACTCCCACCTGTCACATGACCAAGCCACACCCACAAATTAGGCCACACCCACAGAACCGGTTGTTAAGAAATTTGAATCCCACCCCTGGTTATGTTCTCATCCATATCCCTCTGTACCTTGGCTGCCCACATGGCATCTTTCCCTAGCATTAAGGAATGTAGCATCCTCTCATCAGGGCCTCTTTCTAAGCTCATCATTTACTACAATTTTTCCAAAGAGATTATAACAACCCCCCCCCCAAAACATAATAATAATATAAAAGGCATATACATAAGATAAAAATATAAAAAGGCTTAACAATGGAGTATGTCCAAAGTATAAAAACAAAGCATGTATATACAGGGAGATATACAGTATTTCATTTGATAACAGATTAATAGAATTGGAAGGGACCTGGAAGATCATCCAGTCCAACCCCCATTTGTAAAACCTTTAAGCATCTTATATACTATTTTATTTTTGAATTTACTTATTTCTAACACCGGGGAGGGCAAAAACGGGACATGTGGAGGGTTTGGGAGGCCAAAAACAGGCCTGTATTCCCTCTGTAAGACGCACAGGCATTTCCACCCACTTTTTGGGGGGGGTGGGGGAAGGAAAGTGCGTCTTAAAAGTCCCAAAAATATGGCATCTGCTGAATATAACTCTGCATTGGCAACAAGAAGGGCATCTGTCCAGTAAAACACTCAGTTCCATTCAGTTGCCTAAGTCTCCATCCCGCAAGGTCGTTCAAAGAAGATGAAAGTTATGACTTCCAAGACGCCACGTTTGAATGTTTGTTTTCATTTGCGTGTGGGGGGCTGCTGTCGTATTTTGAATCAATTTTTATTGAAATGTTAGGGTTTGTGTTTCCTTCCTTCTTCACCAGTCTGGGTGAAAAGGAGGCCGACCAAGATGGCGGACTCCTTCTCCCTCCTCCTCCTCCTCTCCTCCCCTCTCTGAAATGCACGGGAAAAAATGTGACAGCTGGGCCACCATTTTGCTGCCTCTGCCGAAGCGAACAGCTTCATTCGGGGAGCGCGAGCCTCGCAGCCGCCGCCACTGACCGCCCGCTCGCCCGCCACAGGCAGCGTCCTCCGCGATGTAAGTAGCGCTCGATGCAACGTGGGCACCGGCGTGCAATGCTCCTCTTCTTGCATTAAAGCAGGTGCACGCGAGAAAGCGGGGTTTTGTTTTTCCTCGGCCGTCCACGGTAATGGAAGGGGGGGGGGCGTCGCGTGTTGTTTTTACTTTTCTTTCCCCCCCCCCCGGGGGGAGGAAGGGTCGTTGCAAGGACATGAGCGGCGTGCACGGTTCCCCGGCTTGCATTGGATTTAGTGCATAGGAAACCGACTCTCCCTCCCACGCATTTTTTTTCTTTTCGCCTGGGGGGGCAAATGACCTTTTGGGAAAGGGCGTGAATGGGGAGGGGGGTTAATGAAAGAGAAAATACATAAAGCTACCTTTCTGCCTTTAAAAAAAATATTTTGCTGCAATTGATTCTTCCTTCTTGGTCTCTCC
>NW_020717627.1:0-14497 GCF_900518725.1 Notechis scutatus | reverse complement strand
CGGCCCTGGCGGGATGAGCGGAGGGCCCGGCGGGGAGGCACTCCCTGCCTTGGTGACATTTCGGGTGCCTCCGCTGCCTCCTCGCCCATCGCAGGTGGCGGTGGCGGCGGCAAGCGGCGGTGCTTCGCTGAGGGAAAAAGAAGACAGCACAGCCACCTAGCTTGCTTTCCCACCTGCCCGCCCCAGACGGCCTAAGGAGCGGCAGAGCCGTGCGGGCTGGGCAGAACCAGGAAACACCCGCGGCTCGCTTTCCCGGCTCTGCCCAGCTTGCACGGCTCCGGCGCGGCCCTGGTGGGATGAGCGGAGGTTTTTAAAATAATTCACTTTACCTTCTAAGGCAAAGGGAAGGCGGCCACAGGAACGCCTGAGGCCAAGTGTCTCCTCAGAGCTCCGGTTGCAGGGAGGAGCCCTGACTGGCTGCACGTGGCTGCGCCAAACGCCGCGGCGTTGCTGTAACGCCACGGCAGCAAGGGAGAAGGAAAAGCAACGGTGGCAGAAGGTCTCCCGATATGAAGCACCATATCTGGGCATGCAACAAAGTACTTCCTAACGGCAAGCCCCCCCCCTGCCATTCCCCCCCCCCATTTTGCATGTTTAATATGGGCCTTAATTTGGGGGGAGGGGCTTAATTTGATTTTATGCCAATAAATCATGCTGGGGCTTCCTATTGGTGGAGGCCGTATTGTTGGAGAAACTCGGTACATATATACATATATACATTTTACAGCGTATGAGCAATGGTTAATTTTTTCTTTCTTTATCTTTATCATTGACGTGATCTGCCTTGTTACAATAACTCCTTCGTTCTTTTAATGTTTTAATTTCTCTATATAGTTTATAATTAAATGCACGTCTTCTGTCATTTCCATAACTTATCCAAATGTCAAATATTACCTTTCCTTTAACCAATCATACCAAATGTTCCATATTTCATAATAGTCACTATCTTGTTTATTTTTTAACAATTTGGTTAGGCTATCCATCTCAGTACATTCATGTATTTTTTTAATTACCATATCCTCTGAAGGAATGAAAGACAGTATCCAGTTTTGTGCGTAGGTTATTCTGGCCGCAGTTATGATGTGCAAAATTAAATATTGATATTTTTTCTCCATGTTTAAATCTATCATACTTAGCAGAAAGGTTTCGGGTTCAAGTTTTAAATGTTGTTTTGTTATATTTAAAATCCAATTTCTAATATTTCTCCAAAACTTCTGAGCACATGGGCAAGTCCACCACATGTGAAAATATGTTCCTTGTGCGTAGTTACATTTCCAACAGTTGGGTGGTAGGTTGGGGAACATCTTAGCCAGTCTCGCAGGAGGTAAGTGCCAGCGATGAACCATTTTATATAAGTTTTCTTTATACGAGACTGACATGGTTAATTTGTAATTTGTTTGCCAGATGTGTTCCTACTTATCTAATTCAATATTATGACCCACGTTTTTAGCCCAAATTATCATAGATTCTGTGACTATTTCTTCTTTTAATTTGTAATCCAAAAGATATTTATATGTTTTACTAATTGTTTTCTTTTCCTCTCCTAGCCATATTTTATCTAATTCTTGTGGGATCATATTAAAGCCAAATTGTTCTCTATCTTTTTTATAATGGGTTTGTATTTGTGCAAAGGGCCACCATGCTTTCTCCTTTACTTGAATTTGTATTTGGTTCCTATTTTTAAGCTCTCCAGTATCATATAGTAAATCTTTATACCTGACAATATTTTCATAATCCAATAGATTTGGATATGTGACTGCTTCCAATGTAGATAGCCACAATGGAACCTTTGGGTAGTGTTTTTTTTTAATTTTTCCCCAGATATTGAACAACACATTTCTTACATGGTGCCTTTGGAAATATGAATGTTGTTTAGATTTTCCATCCCACATGAAGGCGTGCCAGCCAAGTTGGAGATCAAAACCTTCTAATACTAATAACCTTCTATTTTCTAATTTAACCCAATCCTTAAGCCAGTTTACTATAGCAGCATCATAATATAATTCAAAATCTGGAAGGCCAAATCCTCCTTTTTTCTTGGCATCCTGTAATAATTTATATTTCACTCTGGGTTTTTTCCTCTGCCATATAAATTTAGATATACATTTGTTTAATTCTACAAAAAAATTCTTTTCCAACTTGACTGGCACTGTCTGAAACAGGAACAACAGTTTTGGCAAAATATTCATTTTTACTGTCGAAATAGTTCCAATTCAGGTTGTCAAAAACCTTCTGGGCGTCTAAAAATATCAATGCCATTGTCTTGGTTGAATGTACTTCATAATATTCTAATATATCCATAATGGTTCTTGTATTTGTTTTTATTTGCCTATGGGGGAGGAAGCCATTCTAATCAGTGTGGATAATTCTACTTAATACTCTCTTTAATCTTTCCGCCAATATTGTAGCCATTATTTTGTAATCTACATTTAAAAGTGATATTGGTCTATAGTTTTGAATTTTTTGTGGGTCTGATTGTTCTTTATAAATAAGGGTTATATATGCTTCCAACCGTGATTTAGGCATGTTAGCATTTTCCAGGGCATCATTGTACAAGTCCACCAATATCTTCTCTATTGTTTCTTGGAATTCCTTATAGAATTCTGAAGGAATTCTGTCTGGGCCAGGGGTCTTATTTGCTTTTTGTGTTCCAATTGCCTTCCTAATTTCTTCTATAGATATTTTATTATTCAAATTTTGTTTCCCTTCATCAGTAATTTCGGGCAAGTTCTTCTCCTCCATGCTGCATCGAGAGCCCAGGATGGGTTGACTCCTTTCTATGAGGTCATTTAGCTGAGTCTGTACTAAGATATAAAAGCCAGCCCCCGGGAGAGACCCCAGCTTTTGACTCAGCTCCTTTCAGTCAGTAGCTGTGTCTCTGAAAGCGTTCTGTTAGATAGCAATCACCAGCGATCTTCAGTACCTTTTTTCCTCGCTTCAAGCAGCTCCCAGGGATCAGGACAGCTGCTCTTCCAGGAGAGCAGGGTTCTCTCTCCTGCAACATTGGGAGCAGCGTTGCCAGAGCGCTGTTCAGGCAAGTTGGGCAGCGTCTGTAGACCTCCCCCATGCCTGTGGTTTGAGCGGTTGTAAAAAGCGATTGGCAAACCGATAACAGCGTCAGCCAGCTGATCGTGCGGCTGGAGGCTGCCCTTTCCTTTGCTGACTTCGCTCGGGGCTCTTTATAGCCTAAGGAGCGATTCTTCTATCTTGGAGCCTTTTTCCCCTAGTCAGCAGCCATCTTGGATTGAAGCCTTCCACCACGAGGTGAGTGGCCATTTTGTAAGCCTGGGGGCCAATTTATACCCTAAGGGGCTAAATACAAAAAAATTCCAAACAGTTTCTTTCCATCGCAAGAGCCTTTATTCTACAAATGGAGCAAGATAAGGCTCAGGCAGAGCTTTCCCCCCCAGTGGAACAGCCTCTTAAGCCCAATAAGAGAAAAAGACGTAGGCAACGCACCCAATCAGTCCAGAGGGAGGTGGCTGCTAAAATCAGAGCTAAGGCTCTAGCCCCTAAGAAGGCAACTCAGGTTGAGTTGAGGGCAGAAAAGCGCAGACATGCAGCCCTAGAGAGGCAGTTCAACAGAACTATTCAACAGAAGGGAGTGCAACTACAGCATGTTTCAGGTGATACCTGTGGGCCCCAGCCAAGCCCTCCCAGGGGAGGAGAAGTTATGAGCCTTTCCATCCTCCATCCTGGTCTCCTAGGCTTCTGCAGTACAATCTGATCCTCAGGATCTCAGCAGATCTGGGCCTTATTTCCAACAGGCTTCTGGGCCCTATGCTCCTCCCCCTCCCTCCAGGCCTCGAACCTCTTCTCAATCTAGGCCTGAAGCCACCTTCACTCCCACAGCAGCGGGCCTTCGGCCTTCTGCCTCTACCTTTGAGCATAGACCAGGGGATATCCAAGATGTTGTCTCATTGGCCATTAGGCAGGGATTGGCTGAAGGCTTCAAGCAAATTCTTCGACCTCTGGAAAGGGTTCAGGCCCTTCTCCCTTCTCAATCTATAAGTTCCTTGCCTCATCACCCTGATTTACACAGCCCCCAGGACCTCAAGGTCCATTCTTCTCTACCAGAATGGGAGGAGGTTGATGAGGAAGGAAGGGCTTCACCATCTGAACACAGTTACTCCTCTCATTCAGAGCGTGAAGAGGGTGAGATTTTTGACCAAAATCTTTTAGAGGAAGAGGATTCTCGCCCAGAGCAGACATCCTCTGCATTGGTCTTCAAACCTACTCTCTTCAGGCCATTACTCAGCAAGGCCTTGGTCACTGCCAAGCTGTCACCGGAGGAAGTGGCTCCTGAGCCACGAGGAAATCCCTCTAGCCAGGGAGACTCGCTCTTCTCCAAGCCTGTAGTGCATGCAGAGGTTTTGCCTTCTCCCACTTTGTTCCTGGACATGGTCAAGAAACAGTGCGCTTCCCCTTCGGCAGGTCCTCGCCCATCTTCTCTGTATAAGCGTTTCTACAACGTCAGCGCAGCCCTGAACAATGCCCTGGCAGTGCCTTCTGTTAACATTCCGGTTCTGGCCTCGTTCTCATCTTCTGGCACTCCCACGGAGCCAGAAGATATCCTGAAACCGGATGATAAACGCTCCGAACAGACCCTCAAGCACAATCACCAGGCCGCTGCATGGGCTGTTCGGGCTTCAACAGCAGCATCCTTTTTCACGAGGGCATCCATACGGTGGCTGCGCCTACACCAGAATAGATTGCCTGCTTCTGACCTTTGGTCTCACCAAGACCTTAATAGGATTATCACAGCGGCGGAATTCACTGCAGATGCCACTCTCAATTCCGCCAAAATTTGCATACAAGGCCATGGCAACTTCAGTGGCAGCAAGAAGATTTTTATGGCTCCAAAATTGGCTGGCGGAGTCACACCGAAAATGGAACCTGGCTTCAGTTCCATTTGCAGGCGATAAGCTTTTTGGCGATGCTCTGGGACCTTATCTCATCGAAACCAGAGATAAATGTAAAATTCTCTCTTCCTCTGGAAGAAAACCGATTTATCGCCCAGCTCCTTATCGCCCTCCTGCCTTTCCAGCGGAGACCTCACCTCGCTTCCCCTGCTCTCAGAGGCCGTACTCCCAACGCCAAGACCAACATGCAGAAGCATCTGGCAGGCAACAACCTTCTAGTGGTAAACGGCCCTTTCGGGGGGGAGGGTGTTGTTCCTTCCGTCGGTCTAAGTAATCCCTCGTTCTCCCCACCCATCGGAGGTCACCTAGCCTTCTTTGCCTCCAAATGGGAGGAGTCAATGACGGATGCCTGGGTGCTCAGCACTATTAGGTCAGGGTTACAATTGGACTTCCTAACGCCACCCCTAGAAAAATGTTTGATCTGTCCTGTCTCTTGGGACATGTCAAGGCAAGCCCTCATGAATCAGGCCATTCAACACCTTGAAATCAGAGCTATTCAACCTGTTCCCCCCTCTCAACGGGGACGTGGGCTTTACTCTCGCCTTTTCATTGTTACCAAAGCCTCGGGGGGTGGCGAGCCATCCTTGATCTAAAATTTCTCAACCAATTTGTAAAATACAGGCGATTTAAAATGCAGACTCTGCATTCTATTTTAAGAGAGTGTTCGGGAGGGCGATCTCCTTTCTTCCATTGATCTCACGGAGGCTCTCCTCCACATCCCCATTTGGCCTCATCATTGCCAGTTTCTCCATTTCTGTTATCAGAATACCCATTACCAGTATCGAGCACTTCCCTTCGGCCTCTCATTGGCTTCAACGGTCTTCACGAAGGTTCTGGCAGCATTGATGGCATCTCTGCGTTCTGTTCCAGTGAGGATCCAGTGCTACTTGGATGACATTTTGATTCTGTCCTCCTCCATCCATGCAGCCCATCAGGATCTGCAAATTACCGTCATATCTCCAGAGCCACGGATTCTTCCACTCCGTCCACTCCAATGGTTCCTGCTTCCCTACAAACGAGCAGGAACCAGCCACTCATCCTTCAAGGTCCCGCTCCCACCACAAATACGGAGATCTCTCAATTGCTGGCGCTCCCCGTTAATCTGGAAGGGACTTCTGTTCAGGGTCCCAGACAGGCTAGTGATAACCACCGATGCCAGCCTCCTGGGTTGGGGTTCCCATATGCAGGGCTGGATAGCTCAGGGCGTTTGGTCCAGGCCAGAGCAGAGCCTTCCCATAAATTGGCTAGAGCTCAAAGCCATTTTTCTAGCTCTCAAGCATTTCAGGCACTCAGTGACCGGCTCGCAATGGCTCATGTCAACCGGCAAGGGGGGACAAGGTCCAGAGCCCTCTTTGGAGAGGCTCTACAGTTGGGGTTATGGGCAGAGAAACACCTGTTGTCGATCTCGGCAGACCACATCTCCGGGGTCGACAACTCCCAGGCCGACTGGCTCAGCAGGAGTCGACCAGGCAGAATGGTCCATTCCTCCGTCTCTATTCAGGGACCTTTCCCTAAGATTCGGTACACCGGAGGTGGATCTCTTCTCCACTCCTCAAAACGCCCAGGTCACCAGACTTCCGGTTTGAAGGGCTTCGGGGACAGGCAGGAATCCACGATTGTGCGCGGTTTCTGTCTGGGCTCGCCGCTGGAGCGCCCCGAGCTGGCTGGTTTTGGGGCTAAGCCACCCCGTAGAGGTGGTGAAGAGGGGGGAGACCGCCAGCAGGGTCGAGGAGAGCCACATCTCTCCTCCTCAGCTGGCCATTACTCCCTTTCCCGAAGGCGGTTGTAGCGGTGGTCAGAAATGGACACCACAAAGAAGAACTCGACCGGAAAAGAATGTGCAGGAGGAAGATAAGAAGTGAAAGTTTTGGCTGACCGGGTTAAATTGTAAAAGCAACAACCAAGGTACCCTGGAATTTAAACTTACAAAAAATAACATCGCTCCCAAAGAAGAGTCGAAAGCAGCGAAGGAAAGGGAAAAGGGAAAGGTTTGGCTTTTTTTTTTCTTCTCTCTCCTTCCCTATACTGACAACTAAGAGACTTAAATAAGAAATCGGAAAATTCTGCTTTGACATCAATAGGCAATTAAGCTGAAAATAAAACAAAATGGATCTGGAAGAGGGAGCAGACTGCCTGGAATTAAAAAGAATCTAAAGTAAAACTTCAACAAGACTTCTAAAAGATACATTTTAACTGAAACTTTGCAATTAAATAGTAGCCCCAGGAAGAGAAAGTGAAAAAAAGAGCAAAAAAGAAACAGCTTGCGTGTATTTGGATTATTTGGTGATCTTTGGATTTTTGGTTATTATATTTGAATGACTAAAATCAATCAGGTGGTTGTTTAAAAATTTATACAATGGCACCACTTCTGGATGAATTGAAAATGGAACTTAAAAAGTACAAAGAAGATGCACAAGAAGGGAAGGGAAGGGTTCTTTTGGCTTCGTTTTTCAATTCTTAGAAATGGAGAATTGGAACTATGAGAAACAACAAGAAAAGTCTGCAAAACAAGAAGACTGGCATAAAGAAGAAGCCATCTTTAATGAACAAGTAATTCTATGTGGGGAAGAAAAAGGAAAGGGGGGGAAAGAGAATGGAGAATTTAAGACTTAAAAAAACAACCAAAGAAAAGAAAAATAATTCAAACAATAAGTATAATACTGGAAAGTAACAGAAAAGGGGAATACAGAAGAGAGTAATAGAGGTAGAGAGACAAGGGGGTAAAAAGGGGAGAGAGATGAAGAGAGGGAGGAAGGAAAGGAAAAGAAGCTACAAAGGACCGGAGCAAGATATAGAGAAACAGGATCTATTTAGAGATAATGGGTGAAAATCTAACTGAAAAAGGGATTCTGTAAAGGTACATAAGATTGTATTGTTGCCCCTTCTGGTTTGCGAGGCTTCGGCAGTGGCAGGGATTTGCGATCCAGCGCGATCCCTGCTGAGCTCACTGCCAAGGTTCCCCCGATCCGTTTGGATCTGGGGGATATAGCTGCCCTGCAGGGGCAGCTGAAGACAGGGGGGACCTGGAAAGGGGGCAAGGGGTGTCGCAGACCCCCTCCCCAGCCAGCAAAACCCCCTTTTCCTGAGGCGGAGGAGCGGCGGTCAGCAATGGCCGCCATGAAGAAACCTGCAAACAGATAAGATTGTGCAGGAGGAAGAAAATCGGAGAAATTGTGAGAGTTGTTTCTGGACCGGGATAAAGTTGCCAAGGGATAAGAAAGTTTCCTGGGGCTTGAAAATTGCTACGGAGAAGTTGCTACATTGTTTCCAGAGAGAGTTACAAGCGGCGCACAGAATTCTAAAAGGGAACGTTTTTTTTTCTTCACTCTCCTTCCTAACGTGACAGCAGATGGAATAACAAGAGAAATCTGAAAATCTAGGTAATTAAATACTGAAGAGATAAGGATTTCTGAATGATTCTTTTTTTAAAAAGACTTAAAAAAATTTTTTTTGCTATGAGTGGGAAGGGAGAGGGAAAAATTGGATTAGAATTTGAAAATAAGGAGAAGACTGCCTGGATTTTTAAAGAGCTATAAATACTAACAAGGCTTCTGAAAGATATATATTAAATGGAACTTTGTGATCAAACTCCAATCCCAGAAAGAGAAAGTGAAGGAGAAAGTGCTTAAAAGAATTAACCTATTTGGATTGCTTGGTGATTTTACCACTTTTGAGAATTATCTCTGATTAAAAGCACTTGGGTGGTTGCTTGGGAAAACTTTTTCTCTTTATAATGGCATTACTTGTGGACAGATTGAAACTTTTATATCAAAAATATGAGAAAGAAAAGCAAGAAGGGAAGGATGTTTTTGATACTCTTTTTCAGTATTTAGAAATGGCGGTCTACACTTATGTAAAATTGAATGGACAACAGGACGACTGGGACAAAGAAGAAGCCATTTTTGATGAACAAGTGACTTTGGCTGGGGAAGGAAAGGAGAAAGAGAAAAAGGAAAAAGAGACTTTAAGACCTATAAAAGCAATCAAAAAAGAGAAAAACAAGATGAAAAAGAGATATTATGTTAGGAGACAACAGAAAGGAGGAAAGCAGAGAAAAAGGGAGGTGGAGAGGCAAAGGGGTAAAGAGGACAGAGAGAAGAATAAGCAAGGGAGAAAGGGGACGAGAAGCCTCAATACTAGAGAGCAAGATGTAAAGAAACAAAAGTTTTTTAGAGATAATGGGTAAGCTTTATTGATAAAGGGATTCTAGAGGTACATAAGATTGTTTTTTATATTTGTATTTAGAAATAATTTTAGAAAGTTGGAAATAATGTGTAATTTAAAGTGTGATAAAATGTTTAATATAACTTAGTGAAACTTGTCTTAAGAAAAGGGGAACATTTTATGAAATAAGGATTTGAGATATGATGTGTGTGGGGGGGGAATTAATTGTGGAAAATATAAGTATTCCCAAAAGGCTTGTTATTTAATTGAAATGGATAAAATGGTTAAGATATAAAGGAGTTGGAGAGAAAGATATAAATGAATGTCAATATTAATTAGATTGTGTTATTTCAGTGGGAATTTTTTTTTTTGAAAGGAGAGATTTGAAGTAGGAGAAGCAGGAATACCTTAATGAAATAATGATTTAAAATATGTGACGTGGGGGGGAATAATTATGGAAAGTAGGTGCTCCCACAAAAGTATGTTAATTAATTGAAAAGTAATATGCTAAGTGTTTATGATATAAAAGAATATGAATATTAATGAATAGATTAGTATTGGTATTGATAATATTGTATAATTTTAGAATGTACCAAATAGAATCCCAATGTAAGTTAGGTATTTTATATTAAGTATTATAAATGTAGGGGAAAGAGGTAAAGGCGTCATACTCCAATTAGTGTACAGGAGAAGCTTTTTTTTAAAGAAGAAAGATAAATCGATAGCTGGAAATAAACAGACAAAGAATAATAAATATTATGATTTGAATTGAGATGAGATAAATAAAATAAAATTAAGAGAATCTAAGAGAGAAGAAGCTATATAAAAAATTGAAAATGGTAATATTGATATGGAATGGCATATAAAATGAATATGAATTTGAGTTGGTGTCTGTGCAAAGCAACTTTCAGAAAAGATGTTTTTTTTTTATGTTTATATGTTTTGTGTTCTTATGTGTTTATGTTTGAATGAGTTAATAAAACCTTGGAGAAAGGTTAGAAAAGGACAATGGAGAGAAAGATAGAAGAAAATAAAGCAAGTTAGAAAGGGAAAATATGTGATTGTAAGGAAATGTGTTAATGTTGTAAAACTTTCAAATAATTTTTAGAAATTTTTAGAAAAAAGGTTTTATGTTTATCTTGTATGTTTTGTATGCTTTTAAAAATTAATAAAATTTGTTTAAAAAAAAAGATTGTATTGTTATATTAGTAATAGAAATAATTTTAGAAAATTGGAAACAACGTATGATTTAAATGAGGGATAAAATAGTTAGTGTAATTTAGTGAAATGTTTGTGAATAAAATAAGTGAAATAAAATAAATGAGAAAACTGAATTAGGAAGGAACGGGAACATTTTAATTAGTTAATGTTTATAAAATATAAGTGAAGAGGGTGGGGGAATTAACTATGGAAAGCTTATAATTGTTCCCATAGAAGTATGATATTTAATTGAAAAGTAATGTTAAAGATGTTAAGACTTTAATGAATATTAATATTAATGATTGAATTGGAATGGAATGTTGTTTTAATTATATACATTTATAATTTTTTTCTTTTTTTAAGAATACAGTGTGTATTTTAAGAATGTACCAAGCAGAACCCGAATGGAAGTTATGTATTATATTGAATGTTACAACTTTAGGGAAAAGATATAAAGGCGTCATACTCCAATCAGTAACTACAGGAGAAATTTTGTTTAATGAGAAAAGATAATAGACAATTGAAACAGGACAGACAAAAAATATAAATACAATGATTTGAATTGAGATGACATAATTAAAATAAAATTGAGAAAATTAAAAGAGGGGAGAAGCTATGCAGAACATGTAAAATAGTAATAAGATATGGAATAGAATATAAAAATGAGCATGAACCTGAATTTGTGTCTGTACGAAGAAATGTAACCCGGGATTATGCTGCTTTCAAAAAAGATGTTTTATTTGTATTTTTTTTCTCTTTGTGAAAACTCAAATAAAATTTACAAAAAAACACACAAAAAAACGCCCAGGTCACCAGATTCTTCACCAGCTTTCCTTGTCAGGGAGCGGAGGGGCCCAGTGCTCTTCGGTGCAGATGGCCCAAAGGTCTCCTCTAGCATTTCCCCCGCTTCCCATCATTCCGGCAGTAATTCGGAAGATGTTGGAGGAACGAGCGGAGCTCCTCCTCCTGGATCCCCATTGGCCAAGGAGGACCTGGTTTGCGGACCTGGTCAACGTATCAGTGGCTTCAGGGGATTCTGCTCCATCCAGAGCCCCAGTGGCTTAAGCTGACCGTGTGGCACTTGAGCGGCAGCAGCTAGAGGAGGCTGATCTTCCAGAAAGGGTCATCTTCACTATCCTGGCATCTCACAAACCTTCTACAAGGCGCATCTATGATGCCACCTGGAAGGCCCTTTCCCGATGGTGCCTTAGGGAGGGTCTCTCTCCTGCTTCAGCCGAGTTGGCAGAGGTTCTTAGATTCCTTCAGCATGATCTGGAGAAGGGTTTGGCCCCCAACACCTTACGCAGGCAGGTTGAGGCCCTCTCCTTGGTTCTTTCATGGGGTTCGCTTCCTTCCTTATCCCATCACCCTTCAGTCAGGAGGTTTTTGAAAGGGGCTTCCAACCTGCACCCACCGGTGGTTCACAGGTATCCTTCCTGGGATCTTCATGTGGTCCTTAATGCCCTTACAAAGCCCCCCTTTTGAACCCCTTAGAACAGTGTATCTCCGTTTCCTGACTGTGAAGGTAGTGTTCCTCGTTTCCATCACTTCAGCCAGGCGGGTATCCGAGCTTGCTGCTCTTTCTATCAGACAGGACCTTTGTTCCTTTCACAATGATAGGGTTGTTCTCCGTCTGGACCCCTCATTTATTCCAAAGGTTAACACCTGGTTTCACAGGTCCCAGGACATTGTGTTGCCTGGCTTCTGCCCCCTCCCGCACCATGACTTAAAGCGGCAGTGGCACACATTAAACGTAAGAAGGGCTCTTAGAATATACATTAAGCGTACTTCATCCTTCAGGAAGTCGGAAGCCGTGTTTGTTTCCTTTTCCCTTCTCACTTGGGGCACAAGGCCTCTTCTACTACTATTAGCAGGTGGGTCAGATCTTGCATTGAGCAGGCCTACAAAGCTGCGGCCCTTCCGGTTCCTCGAGGTCTGATGGCGCACTCTACCAGAAGCGTGGCCACCTGGGCGACCCAAGCACCCTTGGAGGAGATCTGTCGTGCGGCCACGTGGACTTCCCCGTCTCCTTTCATCAGACACTACCGTCTGGATACCTTTGCCTTGGCGACTGCAGCCTTTGGCAGACGGGTGCTTCAATGAGTGGTTTAACAGTCAGTGTGATGAGCCGGACGAGGACCCGCCCGTGGACATGCAAGCTTTGGTATGTCCCATCCTGGGCTCTCGATGCAGCATGGAGGAGAATGGGCATTGGTAGAAGATACCCTGAACGCCCTTTCTATCTATGCTGCGAGAGAGCCCAGCCCCTCCCTTGATTCATCCGGAGAGGGTAAGTCATATTTCTGTATTCATTTTGTGCTTTCAGAGACACCTTTCAGTCTGTCAAGTATCTTCGCCAAAGCTGGGGTCTCTCCCAGGGGCTGGCTTTTATATCTTAGTACAGACTCAGCTAAATGACCTCATAGGAAGGAGTCAACCCATCCTGGGCTCTCTTGCAGCATAGATAGAAAGGGCGTTCAGGGTAACTTCTACCAACGCCCATTTTCATTCAAAAATTGATCAATAGATTCTTCTAGTATTTCTTCCTGTTTATACAATTTCATAAAAAACTCCTTAGCAATTTCTTTCTTTTCTTGGGTCTGCGTGCATAATTTCCATTCCTGATCTTGGAGAGCTACAATCGTTCTCTTTTCTTGTTCTTTTTTTAATTTTATGGGCTAACCACCTCCCCGGCTTATTTGTGTTTTCAAAATAATTTTGTTTTGCTAATTTAATTTTTCGGGCCAAATCTTCCTGTACATTTAAATTTATTTTATGTTTTACCAGATCAATTTCTTTCTTAATGTTTGAATTGTTTGGGTCCTTTTGTCTACTTATTTCCAAATCTTTCAGTTTCTCCCTCCATATGTTTTGTTGCTGTCTTTTTTCTTTATTCTTTTTAATACTATAAGCAATAGTTAGACCTCTCACATAGGCTTTGGCTGTATCCCAAAGATTCTGTAGAGAGGTATGTTCTCTTTTGTTTATTTCAAAAAATACGTTCAATTTTTTCTTTATCATTTCAGTATATTCTTTATCTCTTAATATGGTATTGTTAAATGTCCATCTTCCAATTTTTCTCTTTCTTTTCCATTTAATTTGAATGGGATTATGGTCAACCCATAGATTTGGCAAAATCTTGATCCTTTCAATATTCTCCATTAACCCAGGGTCCATCCGTATCTGATCTATTCTGGACCAAGAGTGGTGGGGGTTCGAAAAAAAGGTATATTGATTTTTATTTGGATTTAATTCTCTCCATACATCTTTCAAGTTAAGTTATCTTACCATATTATTAAAAGACGAAGGGAGTATTCTCCTTTCCCTTTTTTTTTTTGGAAATTCTATAATCTTTATCTTTGTCTGGGACTGCATTATAGTCTCCTACAATGCATACATTAGCATACTCAAATTCTATTATCTTATGGTGAAGCCTATTATAAAAGTCTTTTTGGTTTGTATTCGGGGCATATATTGTGACTAATAACATCTTTTTCTGATTTACATTTATTTCTATAAAGAGCATTCTCCCTTCTTGATCTTTGTATATTTGTTTATGTTGCAACCAATCCTTTACATATATTACAATGCCCCATTTTTCTTCTGTTTGCAAGTGCCAAATACATTTTACTCAAATTTATATTCTTTAAGAGGTCTGCTTGATTGTCTGGAATATGCACTTCTTGCATACAAGTTATGTCAGCATTTTGTTTTTTTGAGTTTCTCAAATATGTTTTCTTTTTGATGATAAATTTAAACCATTGATATTGACTGAAAATAAAGTGATTTCTCTATCAGTGTCACTGACTGTGCGAGGCATTTCTCATTTCATTCCTTGTTCTAGGCTCTCTTCTTCTTCTTTTTTTTTTGGACAAATTTTATTAATTTTTAAAGACATACAAAACATGAAACATAAGAACATAAAACCTCTTCTGAAAGTTATTTGTAAATTTTAAACAAATAAAACATTTTATACACCATTAACACATCTCCTTATAAACACATACATATCCTTTCAAGTTCCTCATTATTTCTCCCTTTACTTTTATTCAATTATACTTCTTTTCTATATTTATCTATTTTATATGTTTTTATTCACTATACTTATTTTTCCTTTTCTGAGGAAAAAAAAATTGGAGCAAAATTTGAAAATAAGGAGAAGATTGCCTAGAATTCTAAAGAGTTATTAAACATCAATAAGACTTCTAAAA
>NW_020717626.1:4594-19002 GCF_900518725.1 Notechis scutatus | reverse complement strand
TTCTCCTTCTCCTTCTCCTTCTCCTCCTTCTCCTTCTCCTCCTCCTCCTCCTCCTCCTCCTCCTCCTCCTCCTCCTGCTCTCCTTCTTCTTTCCAGCAGAATTTTCTCCTTGGAAATTCATGTTGCTTCGGGCTGGCTGACTTTGAGTTATTTTAATTTTATTTCTAGTTCATTTTATTTATTTTTAATTTCTCTCTTCCCTTCGAACCAATATAAGCATCTCTTCAGCGTTTTCCTGATATGGGTAGTTCTCGACTTGACAATAATTCGTTTAGTGACGGTTCAAAGTCACAACGGCAATTTTTTATTTTTTTTTTAAAGGAGGGAGTGACAACCCTTTTTCACACAACCATCTTTTTTACTCTTTAAGGGCTCGCTGAGCCTAAATCCAAATAAATTAAAAAGCAGGGTCTTGATCTAAAAATCGACACAGGCAGCCTGCGGATTGGCCGTTCTGATTCTCCTTCGCTTTTATTTCGAATTTCAATTCCAATCTGGGAAGAAGCGCCTGGTAACATACTTTTTTGAGGTGTTGGCCCAAATATTTGTCGTGTTTTTCTAAGCTCTGCGGGGAGAGACACGAGGCTGTGTTATTATTTGTTATTATTATTATTATTATTATTAATTGCTCCTAGGGAATGACACGTAGGCCTGGCGCAGAGCTCTCTGTCCCTATCGGCTGCTAATTACATGATAAATAAATCACGGCACGACACATGTTTGGGGATGAGGAAACAGCCGCTTTTGCAATCCTTGAAACAAAAAAAGAAATGATTCAACCAACCCAGGTAAACCCTACAGGTAAGCTGTTCGTTGTATTGCAGCTAACACAACCGAGGGCCCAAATTTCTGGGGTCCCGCGAGGCGTCCCGCTCCGTTTTACAACCTCCGCGGTGGTTAAGTTGAATCGCGTCCGTAGTTAAGTTAGTCGCCAGGTTGTTAAGCAGATTCTTATCAAGGTCATCCCTTCAGACTTTCAAGAAGAGATCTGGACTGCCACCTGTCAGAAATGGGGTAGGGTCTCCCTGCTTGGGCGGGGTGGGTGGGTTGGACTAGATGACCTCCAAGGTCCCCTCCCAACTCTGATGATCTGTTACTCTGATTCGGCTCCCCTACTGATTTCGCTCGAAAAGGGATGATGTAAGCCCGGGAGGCCACGCCCGTCGTCAATACGAGCCGTTTGGGCCAAGCGCCTGGATTTCGATCGCGGGATTTGCCCCGTCTACTTGCAACAGTCGTTAAGTGAACCGGGGCCACGGTTAAGTTAGTCACAAGGCCGTTAAGCGAATCTGGCTTTTCCCCACCCCACCCCCTTTGATTTGGCTTGTCTGAAGGGGGCGCCACGCCCGTCATAACTACGAGTCGTCGTCTGAATTTTGATCGCGTGACTGCCGGGATGGTCGTAAATGTGAAAAAGGGACCTCGGTCTCTTTTTTGGGGGGCCGGTCACTAAACAAACCGTTGTAAGTCAAGGACTACCTGAAGAAATGCAGAGTTTGTCTACTACAAATGAAGATGATGATTGGCCGAGGGGAGACTAAGAGCCTCGAAATCTGGGTTTTTTTTATCCCAAACTCCCCAATTATTGGCAGCAGCTTCAAATGGGACCCATTGAGACTAATTTCCGAGCTTTTGAATTCCACAGGGCAGCTCCTGCCCATGCACAGAGGGCTTCGCTCGTTTTTTTAAAGGAAACTGGCACTGTCACCAGTCTGTTTCTCCTTGTTTTTATCAGCAAAGGCGGGGAAAAGAAACCACAAATGATTGGAGCACACACACACACACACACCGGGCTTGGATTCGAATCCCGGTCAGCCAAATTGGGGGCGTGAGCCGTTAAAATGGACACCTCACCGTTAAAAAGAGATTTACGCATATTTCCCCTGCCCCCCCCGACTTTTTCACAAGCCCCCTTTCCTTTTTTTCAATCATACATTGAAAAATTTTACAGGGTTTTTCTTCTTTTCTTTTATAATTTCATCAATATTTCCCCCCCCCTTAATTACACTAACTCTCAGGAACGTTTGCAACAAAGGGGGAAAAAATGGCAAATTTTACTCCTTGGGCTGCCCCCCCCCGCCCCCCAAAAAAAAAAAATCTGTTTGACTATTTGACGACCTGTGAAAAATTCTCCCTGGGTTTAGGGTTTTAAACTCCATCTCTTCCGGCGTGAATTTTGCAAAAAATATTCCCAATTCTTTGGCCACCGCAGGAAATCTTTCCCTCCCCCTGCGAGAGAAATTCCCATTTAAATCCAAGTGGATGTCCAAATATCTCCATTATTCCTAATCCTGACATTCTCCTCCAAATCAACAGAACCGGACAGAACGGGAGAAAAATGTGATTTATTTTTTTTTAAAGAAAAAATAAATAAATTAACCCACCAAGCCAGGGGGGAAAATTTCCGTTGCTTTTGCCAGGTTTACACTGGATTTCCCCTAACAAGCTAAACCCGGTTCCTTGAAATCCGGATTAAAGCTTCACTTTCTTGCGTCTTTTGATGCTAAACTTCTGGTTAACTTTGGCTCCGTTGGGTTCATCAAGGCTCCCCGCCCCCCAAACCAGTTAGTTCAAGAAACAGGTCCCCCAAAGATGGGTGTGTGAACTCACCCCTCCCCAAAACTTCTCCTCCAAACGCCCCCCCCACACCTCCCCATTCTTGGGGGAAAAAGGGGGGGGGAATTCCCACTTAAAATGCAATTCATGAATTCAGCTTCAAAGTGTCATTTCGGGGAGGGACACACACACACACACACACACACACACAAAGATCCTTGCATCCCCTCTAGAGAAACACACACACACACACACACACACACACACACAAATATCTTTGGTGAAGTTTGCATTGGCGAATAGACTCACGAATGCAAGAATTGTTGAATTATTATTATTATTATTTTTTGCAGCTGGGAAAATCCAGGCGGGGGGGGGGGGGGAGTTTTTTGGGGGGGGGGGGGGGGGGGGAGAGATAGAAACACGCCAAGGGTTGCAGGCTCTAACCACTAGGCCACCCCACCCTCCCTCTGCCCTTCAGTTAACGGGAACGACTTACTGCACAGGAGGCTGTAGTAGATGGGTTGGCTGGACGGATGGATGGATGGATGGATGGATGGAACGAAAGGAAGGAAGGAAAGGAAAGGAAGGAAGGAACGGTGGGAGGTGGGGGGGAGTGGGGGCTGAGTTTTGCCCTAAAACCCAAGCCACGGACCCTCCCCACCGGATCCTCCCCACCGGGGACGACCAATAGGGAAGGTTTGGCAAGCCAGGCCCCCGCTGGGAGACAGATGATGATTTGTTTGCCTCCTGCAAGAACAAAAGGGCGATTGTGAGCTGGTCAACCTGTTCCTTGGAAATAGGAAAGGAGGCAAGGGCTTGCTGCTTTCGGCCTGGCCCCCAGCTGACTTGTTTAGTGACCGTTCCAAGTTATGACGGCACGGGAGTGGGGTGGTGGTGGAAAGGGACTGAGTGGGAGGGGCATTTCTCACACCATTGCAGAGTTTCCTGCCTCCCCCCACACACCCCCCACGGAACAAAATTGGGACGCTTTGCAACCAGTTCGCCTGGTTTAAGGATGGTTGCAGCCGAGAGAGAAAAAAAATCTAGGAAGAGCTTGGCTGGGTCAGCCAGATAGCCTCTGGGGAGCCCGCTAAGAGGCTGGCTTGCCACTGGTAGTTGTGGGGGCTCCAGCAGGGGAGGAAGAGGAAGAGATTGGACAGCTATTGGTCTGAATAGGTATAGGGTCTCCTGCCTGTCCCAAGGGTTGGACTAGAAGACCTCCAAGGTCCCTTCCAATTCTTTTATTCTGTTATTCTACTATCCTTCCTTCCTTCCTTCCTTCCTCCCTTCCAACTTTCCCTCTATCATCTCCTTCCTTCCTTCCTTCCCTCCCTCTATCTCCTTCCTTCCTTCCTTCCAACTTTCCCTCTATCTCCTTCCTTCCTTCCCTCTATCTCCTTCCTTCCTTCCTTCTGTCTTTCCCTCTATCTCCTTCCTTCCTTCCTTCCTTCCAACTTTCTCTCTATCATCTCCTTCCTTCCTTCCTTCCTTCCTCCCTCCCTCCTTCCCTCCCTCCCTCCCTCCCTTCCTTCCTTCCTTCCTTCCTTCCTTCTTCTGCCACGCCCTGCTGCTGGGGTCCTCCAGTCTTCGGCTGGCATTCCTAGACAGACTGGGCTCTAAGCACTACGCCGCGCTGCCTCTTAAGTCATCCGGGCTGCCTTTCCTCCTCGAACACGTCCCGGCTTGCAGCCTCTGGCGGGCGGGCGGGCAGCCTCGGAAAACCAACGGCGGGCAGCCCAGGTGTGTCAAGGGTGAGCGGGCATGCCCAGGCGAGCACCAGGCGCCTCCGGGAGGGGACTCCAAGCCCCAACATCTGGAAGCCCAGAGAGGCTCCCTCGCTCCCACTTGGCATGTTTTAGGAGGGGAGGACTTCAACTCCCAGAATCCCCCCAGACTCGCTCTGACCCAACCAGACTCCTATTTCCCCCCCACCAGAAATAATCTGGGAACTCTCCAAAAAAAAAAAGGTCTCCCTTGCAGGGCAAACATCTTCATTGTTCCAGATGACGGAGGTTGAGGTAGACTGCAACTGAGGCTGGAGGTTCCTCAGATCTGCCATTAACCTGAGATGTAGAGCAGGCGGCTTTTTTTCTGGGGGAATGTTTCCATTCGAAGGGGTAAGAGTGCTCCTTTTTCCCTTGTCTCCTTCATCTCTCAGCCTTCAACTAAACGAGAGAGAGAGAGATGTATGCTATATTTTTTATTTTAGAAAGCAGCTTTGCTGACTTACCACTTCAAAGTGCAAATCTTAAAGGGGAAGCAGAAGATCTATCTATCTATCTATCTATCTATCTATCTATCTATCTATCTCTTTTTTCACCTCCTATCCTTTCCTTTCCCTTCCACCTTCTTCCTTTCCTTTCTTTTCCTTCCCTCCATTCCCTTCCCTTCTTTCCTCTTTTTTCACCTCCTATCCTTTCCTTTCCCCTTTCCTTTCCTTTTTTCACCTCTGTTCCTGTCCCTTCCCTTCCCGTTCCCTTCCTTCCTTTTCCTTTCCTTTCTTTCTCCTTCCCTTCCCTTCTTACCCTTCCCTTTCCTCTTTTTTCCTTTCCTTTCACTTTCCCTTCCCTTCTTACCTTTCCCTTCTTTCCCTTTTTCCCTTCCCTTCCTCTTCCTCTTTCCTTTCCTTTCCCCTTCTCTTCCCTTCTTTCCTTTTTTCTTTTTTCCTTTCCTCCCTTCCTCTTCTTCCTTTCTCCTTCCCTTCCCTTCTTACCCTCCCCTTTCCTCTGTTTTCTTTCCCTTTCCCTTTCCCTTCCCTTCTTACCTTTCCCTTCTTTCCCTTCCCTTCCTCTTCCTCTTTCCTTTCCTTTCCCCTTCTCTTCCCTTCTTCCCTTTCTTTTTTCCTTTCCTTCCCTCCCTTCCTCTTCTTCCTTTCTCCTTCCCTTCCCTTCTTACCCTTCCCTTTCCTCTTTTTTTTTCCTTTTCCTTTCCCTTCCCCCTTCTTTCTCTTTCCCTTTCTCCTTCCCTTCTCTTCTCAAGCCTCATTTAACCCTGGCTAAATGTGCATTTTCGACTTTCCAAACGTCAGGAAGCGTCCTTGGTTTTGCTCAAGGAAAAGTTGGGGAACACCTTCGACTGGGAAACAAAATACTTTGGGGACAGGGGCCGCCCAGCCCAATTCTGCCAGCCAGCTGGGGACACACGCATCCTGTTTCTCCATCAGGCTAAACAAGACTCATCCATTCCTGGTTACTCCATGCCAAACCAGCGAGAATTCCGATATGTTTTGGGAGGGGGGAAAAAAAAAATGAAAATAGAGTTTCCAGTCTACAGGACGCTTCGTTCCATGGTTGCAAACATCTAACACAAGCGGCTCCTTTATGCCCCGCACAAGGTCCAGTTTTGTTCTGCAGGATGTTTTTTTGGGGTGTGTGTGTGTGGAGGATTTATTTTAAACGCTGGTCACTCCAGTCTGGAATCAGAGTTTCCAAAGAAAACTCTGTTTATGGGTGAAGCGCTTCGGAAGAAGTCTGCCAAGTGGGGGAGGAGACCAGGCTGTGGAAACAGAAACCGAATACTTCAAGCAACCTTCCCTTCCCCACCTCCCGATCCAGGCCCTATAAAACATCTGCCCACACCTTCCCACCTGGAGGTCTTCATTGCAAGGGACCAAGGTCGGGGTAAGTGGTCGTGCGGCTGCGGGAAGCGGTGGGGGAGGGAGAGAGGATGGATATGGGGGGAGGGCTGGGGTTTTCCTTCGCTTAGAGAGCGTGCATGGGGCCTGGAGGAAGAGGGTTTGGGTTTGTCCAATCTGTGAATGAACATTTGGGATCCGTTCATCTTTGGAAAGGCGGACAGAGAGACAGAGCCAGTAGGTAGGTGCGATAGGCAGACAGAAAAAGAAAGAAAGAAAGAAAGAAAGAAAGAAAGAAAGAAAGAAAGAAAGAAAGAAAGAAAGAAAGAAAGAAAGAGGAAGGAAGGAAAGATTAGAAAAGATTAGTAAATGGATGGATAAGATTAGTAAATTAGATTAAAGATTAAAAAAAGATAGACAGAGTAAGGAAGGAAGGAAGGAAAGAAAGGAAGGAAGGAAGGAGGGAAGGAAGGAAGGAAGGAAGGAAGGGGCAGTTAGAAAATATTGCTAAATTGATGTATAGATTAGTAGATAGATTAGAGTAAAGATGAAAGAAAAAGAAAAAGGGAAGAGAAAGAAAAAGAAAGAAAGAACAGTTAGAAAAGATCAGTAAATGGATGGATGGATAGATTAGTAGATAGATTAAAGATGAAAGAAAAAGAAGAAAAAGAAAAAAAAAAGAAAAGGAAGGAAGGAAGGAAGCTACAGAATAAATCCAAGACAGATTCCAGATTAGATATATTTAGGATCCCTTAACAACCCCCCTTGCTTCGCGACGGAGGGACCAGTTTCAACCGCGGTCGTAAGCCGAGGAGTGCTTGCTTTTCAATCCTGTCTTCACGAAATGCATCCCCATAGCCTTCTTCTTCATCACCCCCCCCCTGTTTCTCTCCCACCCCACCTTCCTCTTCCTCTTCTCTGGCCAGCCTGCCTCACCCCGCCCCCGATCCGATCTGCCATGGCCAGCAGCGACCTGACCGAGCTGGAAAAAGCCATCGAGAAAGTCGTGGACGTCTTTTTCCAGTGTGCTTCCCGCGAAGGCAACAAGGACACCCTCAGCACCAGCGAGTTTAAAGAGCTGGTCACCCTCCAGCTGCCCAACCTTATGAAGGTGGGCTTGTCCAGGGGAAGGGAAGGGAGGGGAGAAAATGGGGAGGGGAGGGCCCAGTGGTGGGATTAAAATAATTTAACAATCGGTTCTCCACCATAATGATTTCTTCCAACAACTAGTTCAACAAACCGCTCAGAAACTTAACAACCGGTTCTTGCAAACCGGTGCGAACCGGATGAATCCCACCACCTGTTTTAGGAGAACCGGGGCAGGGACTGTTCCCCCCCCCTTTTTTTAAAATAATTTTTCTCCCCTTTTGTGCCTTTTCTTTTCCCCCTTCCTCCCCCCTCCCCTTTTTCAAGAACGTCGGGAACCTGGAGGAGAAAATGAAAAGCTTGGATGTCAACAACGACCAGGAGCTGAAGTTTGGAGAGTACTGGCGGCTGATTGGCGAGCTGGCCAAGGGGATCAAGAGAGAGAAAGTGGGGAAGAAGAAGTGATGGGGTGGGGGGATTGGTGCATCAAGGAGGAACGAAGACGGGACCACGAAACACACACACACACACACCTCGGTCGCGTGTCAGATGGGGGGGGGGGGGGAAGACGTCAGGACATCGAGGGTCACTGGCTTCTCGCAGCTTTCTAAAATTCAAATAAATCAAATAAACCCCAGACTTGGTGGCTTTCAATGTTTGATGGCCAGATCAATTAGGTCTGAGTTGACGTGTTGACGTGTGCGTGTGTGTGTGTGTCAAAAGAAACAGGGAGGGAGGGAGAACAGATCTCCGATGCTGGGATCCTGTTCCAAGGTCCCATAATGCACCGTTGCTAGGTGAGAACAACAACTGACTCAAGGCAGAGTAGATAAGACAGGAACATACCGCCCAACAAGAGTTTATTAGGAAGGGAAGATAAGTTTGGGGAGGTTTTTTTGCTTCCAACAGGAACATGTAGAAGAGATGCCAAGGTTGAACTCTGGAAAAAAGGGGCAGAGAAGAGCAACCAAGAGGATGAAGGGGCTGGAGGATGAAACAGACGGAAGAACGGTGGCAGGAATTGGATGTGTCTAGTCTGATGAAAATAAGGGACAGGAGTGACATGATAGCAGCCTTCCAATCTTTATATATAAAAGTGAAATGCCCCTCATGCATCATCACTTACACTTTCACAGCACCAAGCAGCTTCAGTACAGAACAGTTGAGCTAAGCCACGCCCAGGCTCCTCGCTGTCTCCTCCTTGCTCACACAGCAAGTACGGTTTCACTTTCCAAACAGCCCTCCACTCTCTCACACACGGACAGGACGCTAGCCAGATGAATACCGATGGATGCTGGTAGGCAGGGGTAGAATTTCCCCTCCCTCTTATTTTCCCTCCCCAAAAACTAAGCCTAGAAGGAAAAATGATTGAAGAAATATTTGAATGTGCAGAAACGAACAGCTTAAACATTAGAAATTAAAAGAAAAAGAAGAATCTGAATATGACATGGTATGGCTCTTGTTTTATAAGTGGCTAGAAAATAAAATTAATTAAAAGGGATTAGATATAATTATAAAGCAATAAGAGGAACTAGTGTAATAGGTATACTGAATATTACTTACATTATATATACGGGAATGTGATTATTATTATACGGTTACACGGTTAAGAAGAATATTAGTAGTAATTGTTAACCCCATGAAATATGTATCTAATCGACACACGATCGAAATGGAATGGATTTATTGTTATGTTAAAAATAAAATAAAAATTTAATTTAAAAACAAAACAAAAACTATGCCCGACCACATAGTTTCGTAGTGAAGCCCAGGTGTCCAGCTAGTAAGGTATAATCCCAACCCGCCGTTAGGAGGACAAGGGAGAAGGACCAACCAGGTGCCCCAGGAGAAAGCACCTCATCTTCACTTCATCCCAAGTCTTCCTTGGTCCTCCAGGTTTGTGCTGGTTGGGCAACACGCACCAACCCCGCCCACCAGCCAGGCCAGGTAGGCAGGGCCAACACTCCCCCCCCCACTCCAATCCACCGACTCCTGGAAGCTGCCGAGATGCTTCCACCAACCCTTGGCTCAAACCAAGACCAGCTCGACGAGTCGTTGGGGAATGAGAGCCGTCTTCGCAACGACGCCAACCGGATATGAAGCATCTGAGTTGCTTCAAGCACGCGTCGGATACGGGGAGCAATTTTGTGGCCGGGTGAAGTAGGTGCCGAAGAATTTGAGTCTGCAGGGCGGTGATGATATGTCACCGTGGAGACGGGATCAGCTGCTAAATTGACAGGGAAGCTGAGGCGGGTGTGAGAAAGAGAGAGAGAGAGAGAGAGAGAGAGAGAGAGAGAGAGAGAGAGAGAGAGAGAGAGAGAGAGAAGAGAAATCAATGCATCAAATCCCGAAGTGAATAACCTTGCTAAATCGCTCGTTTGTTTTTTAATTGTTTTTTTTTTTTAAATAATTTTATTGAATAAACATTAAAAAAAACAATTGAACACGGCGCAACCTTCTGGGCCATCATTTTGGCCATACAAACTATAGTATAGAGAGACGCATAACAGTTAATTTCCTTTTTCCCTTATGTTATTAATATAGTGCTAGCTGTGTATTATTTCTATTTTTATTTTTATTTTTTAATTTATTTTGTCAAGCAGTTATTGGATAACAGGTATAAGTATAAACATGGTTATGAATACATGAAATGGATACGAATAAGAAAAATAAAAAGAAACAATAGGACAGGGATGGGAGGCACGTTGGTGCGCTTATGCACGCCCCCTACACACCTCTTAGGAAAGGGGTGAGGTCCATAGTAGACAGTCTAAGGTTAAAGTTTTTGGGGTTTGGGGAAGAAACCACAGAGTCAAGTAGAGGATTCCAGACATTGACCACTCTGTTGCTGAAGTCGTATTTCCTGCAGTCAAGTTTGGTGCGGTTTACCTTGAGTTTGTATCTATTGTGTGCTCTTGTGTTGTTATGGTGGAAGCTGAAGTATTCATTGACAGGTAGGACATTGCAATGTATGATTTTATATCCTATTCTTAGATCGGACCGAAGGCGGCATAGTTCTAGGTTGTCTAGGTCTAAAATTTCAAGTCTGGTGGCATAAGGTCTTCTGCAACTATTAGCGGAGTGGAGAACTCTTCTTGTGAAATATTTCTGGACTTTCTCAACTGTATTAATATCCGATATGTAAGGCGGGTTCCAGACTGATGAGCTGTATTCAAGTCTAGCAAATGTTTTGTTTACATTGATCTACAATTATATACATAGTGCTAAGTCGCTCCTTTGTGTGGTCTGCAATGATGGTTTGTCAGACACCCCAGGGTTAGGCAACAACGCTTAAACCACAAGCCACAGCTCAACACTTTGGGAACTGACCTTACAAGCCACACAAAGCTGTGTGAAAAGGAAACTCGCAAGGCAGCCAAGGGTGAAGTTTCATTTTTTCCAAGGAATTTGTCGGTCTTTTTGACTGTGCGATCAATCCTAGAGACTCCTGAAATGATATGCAGGGGGCGGGGGAGGGGTTGGCTGTGGAAGAAACTGGGGAAGGGCACAGTCTGGCTGGGCAGAGCAGGGGAGAGGTAGAATGAGAGGGAGTTCAGAGGAACCCGCCCCCTCTTCAGGCCCGCCCCCTCTTCAGTCTAGGGCACGCAGGGAGGAACGGAGAAGGGAGCAACATGAGTTGTGTGGCTTACGGGGGAGGAAAGGGCCCTGATTCCCTTCATTAGCAGCAGCTGGGAACACAGTGTTTAAAAAGGGAGGTTGCGCACAGCAACTTGTTGGGAGCAAACTGTGAATTATCCGGTATTGTCAAGGCTTTATCTGGGGTCCTGGCATCTTCCCAACTGTGTGTGTTTTGATGGCCTTTCAAGTCTGCAATTCCTTATCCTGCCCTGTCCAGTTAATTGCTGCAGCGTGGTTTGTGTGGATTTTTAGCTACAGTTTGTGTGTATTTTGTTTTTGGACTGAATTTCCTCCACTTAAAGACTGTTTTGGGGAGAGTTGTTTTTTTTTCTCTCCAGCCGAAGGTAACCTGGACATTGGGGGCAAAGTTGGAGGTATTAAAGGGACTCTTCTTACTTATGTGACTGTGTTGCCTTTGTGCCACGCCCCTTTGGGTCATCACAGACCAACTATCCAGAGAAGATGATTCTTTGTCTGGTTGGCTCACAACAAAGTCCAAAAGTCCAGCTGTGATAAGGACTGCTGGACAAACAACGTCAGAGAACCGATAAATAAATATTATTTAGGTCTTCAGGAAGGAGGAGTGGAGAGTTTTCAATGCTGGGGGCTCTCCAAGTTTTGCTCTCAGCTCAACCGCTGGAACCTTCTAACTGAGATGCCCTTCTATGAGTAGGACCTTCTTGAGAACGTCCCAAAAGGGCTGCTGGTCAGACAGAGACTTCTTTCCCTGGGAACAGGCCTCCCTTCCTTATGAGGGAACCCCTTTGCCACCCTCAAAGCTGGAGATATCTCCACTAAAGAGTCCCCTTCAACCTCAAGCTCTCAAGGAGCCACCAAGTCCTCCTAGAGAAGGTCCCACAAGGGTGAGGAGAGAATCCAAAGCCACACAGCGCCCCCCACAACCTTCGCCTGGGACTTCCCATGGAGCAAATATGGTTGTGGGTTCCCCCCCCACATCAGTGTGAGGCGTGCTTCTCCTCAACCATCTCAACGAAGTCAACCAAGCCAACGGTGAACTTGGACCATGGGGGAAGGGAGGAAGCAGGCTCATCCTTGAGCTGTGAGTAAGGACAGAGCAATGGGTGGCGTCTGAGCGTTGTCTTCTGGCCGGGGGCCAGCCAGCACAAAGGAGGAGAAGATTGCACCACACTTGCAACTCGTCTCTCCCTCCATAAGGTGTCTCCTGGACACACCTTCCCGAGGTATAAAACCGTGGCAAGGCGACAACCGAAAGCAGCACCTCTAAACCCTATCGAGCAGGTAAGTCAGCCTTCTGTCTTGAGGTCCCCTTCCCCAAAAAACCAAGATGAGGACCATTCGAGAGTTAGGGTCTCCCCTTCTTCCCTTCCCTTCCCCACCTTCTTGGCAGCTTTCCTCCTCTCTCCCCTTCTTCTCTGAATCTTCTCGGATGGACAAGTTTGGGCAACTCGCATCTCCAAACTTGTTTAGGGCAGCCCAGAACAGATCTGTACGGTGTGGGGATGGCTCAGTTTTCAAGGCAGACACCAAAAAGAGCATTTCACACACACAAACACACACACACACACAAATAATTCTTTTTCTGCTTTTTCTCCTGCCCTGTCATAGGAAACCCCACTTGACTTCTTCTCAAGCTCCAGAAACCCACCTCTGTTATCTAGAGGGAATTTTTTTGCCGGCGACACCGAGAGTCCAATCTGTCGGGGAAGAACGATGGGTTGTCGATGTGGCAAGAAACGAAAGGTGAAAGGAGAGGGGGGAAATGGGGTGGGGTGGGTTGTGTGTTGTGGGTTTTTTTTTGGAGGGTGAGCAACAAAAGACAGAAGGAAGAAGATGGGCCTCATTTCAGGGTGTTCTTGAAAGGCAACACGAGGGGGTGAAATTTGGAGAAGATCTCCACGGTATTCGAGAGGCACCTTCAATGTCGTTGCCCCAAGTTAAGATGCCTTAATTCCAGATCGGGGTCTCACTTTAAAACGAAGCTCGAGGGAGTGGATAAATTTAATTTTCAGACGAGGAAGGTGAGCCCTTTCCAAAACCTGGTGGAGAATTGCTTAGAAGAAAAACCGTAATTTTTTTCCCCTTGGTTGTTCTCAGTCCAGACATGGCTATAAGAGCTTCACGTGGCAGGAAGCTTCACGATCCCAGGGGTGAAAATTAAGAAAAATCACCAAAGATTAAGACAGTTTGGTCCTGGAGGTAGGTCCTCCTTGGCCAAAACTCTGAAATTTTGGGAGAGATGTTCAAATTTAACTGCTTCTGATTCTCATTCAAACTCTTCCGTTTTCATTAAGAACCAAGACGTTATTCTACTACATATCTATGCTGAAGACAGTTGGGAATCCATCTGTTTTATTTCATTTGTTTTCTTGACTAGTTTGTAATTTTTCCTCTTTTGCATTCTCTTTCCCTTACGTTTTCCTCTTCTTCTTTTTCCCACTATCTTGCATTTTATCTCTCTTTGAAACTTTAGCAAAGCGAGTTGCATTCAAGGCAAAGCTTTTTCAGGGTAACCATCGTTTTACAATAAATCGAATTTATTGGAGCAAGCCAAGCTTTTTTGGGTAGGGGCCCTTGGAGAAAATATATCTATGTGATTGCTAGAAATAAAAAAATGATGGCATATAAATGATCAATCAATCAGAATATTGAGAGAGGAGGCCTATAAAAAAATCAGCAATCTTCTCCATCAAATGCCACCATATCTTTGGCTCCAAAACCATGCTAGGAAAAAAAATCTTCATGCCAAGAGGATCAACTTTTCGATTTCAGTTTTTCCCGCAGGAATTGAAAATAATCCCAAGTCGAACACTGAGTCACAATTGTTCTCCATGCCAGCAAGAAACAAAGAGAAGGGGGGGGGGGGAAACGGGTTTTGGAAACTTCAGAAGACAAATGGATTAGGAATATTTTGGAATTTAATTTGGATCGTGTTCTGGGTTCAAAAGAATTCGCCAACAATCCAGCCACGCTTTTTTTGGCTTTGCCCCTTCCGGTTCCCATTGCTGCCTGTAAATTTAATTTGCAATCTATCAAGATAAAATGGCTCAAAGAATGGGAGTGGATGCATCTGCGTCTTTTTAAGCATCCGAGCAAGTTCTTCCACCTGAGCTGATTAAAAATCTTCATTGCATGGAGTCATAAAAAGGTGGCCCCAAAATTTAACATTTTCAGCTTCTGAGAATCAAGGCTTAAACTTGCAGATTGCTAAAATCCATGTCTTTCTGGTGAGAAACTCCAGATGTTGCATGTATTCTGACTTTAATTTGTTTATTTTAATGTATTTCTTTCCCACCCACCCCCCATGCAAAACAATCCAGGAAAAGATTCTTCTTAAATGTCAGAAAAATGTGTAGCACTCTAAATATTGGGAGGAGCCATTTCTAACCACAGTCATTGCTGATTGGAGTTAATTTCTATCTTAAAGTCTATTATATTATTTGCTTTAAATCCTGGGAATGATTCATCAGGCCGGTGTTGCAAACACTTGTTTTCAGATTCATTCAAAAGAAACCATCCTTTTAAAAATTTTCTCATCTGTCTCAGCCTCAGATCCATCATTTAAATCCAT
>NW_020717625.1:19151-45794 GCF_900518725.1 Notechis scutatus | reverse complement strand
GAGGAGCAGAAACCTTGGACAACCCCTGATGGGCTGTATTGGATTTGTATGCGTATAATATCCTCCCCGCAAAGTGGTATGGGTCATGCGTTCTAGGAGCAATAAGACCGAGTTTCTTCTTATTACCTCTCAAACAACGACAGGTATTAGGAGTGCCAGTGTACGAAGAAATAGGGAACATTAGGGAGAAACGAGGGACAAAGGACATTCACAAAGGGGTTTGGAAGGACGCTGAGTGGCCGCCGGAGAGAATAATTTATTATTAAGGGCCAGCCATGTGGGCGGAAGATGGGACTTATGGATATCGAACCCCGATTTACTTATTAAATCGCTTAATTCGCTTGCAAGCTGTAGTAGAAATAATCACAAATGAAACTATATTGGCTATGACACACCTAGCAAAAGAAAGTGCACGCTCAAGAACATATATAATGCAAAATCGCTTGGCTCTGGATTATTTGCTTGCTAAGGAGGGAGGAGTATGTAGGAAATTTAATTTAACAAACTGCTGCATCGAAATTGATGAGAGTGGAAAGGTGATCCAGGAGATAGCAGATTGAATGGTAAAAGTAGCCCATGTACCAGTCCAGACTTGGGAAGGATTCAATATGGGGAACCTGTTTGGATCCTGGTTTCCTAAGCTCCCAGGGTTACAAGCCATAGTAGCACTCATTGGTATCATTGCAGCGGGGTGTGTAATACTACCATGTGTTCTTCCCATATTCATTCGCACGATAACTAGCACACTCTCCCTGATAGCCAAAAGGCAAGTTACTGAACAAATGATGGTATTAAGGCAACGATATGACCCATTGGAGTATCTGGAGGAATCTCCTGAAGAAGGATGGAAGACAGCAGACTTATTACTAACTGAGTTTGAGTCAAAAATGAAACAAGAACAGGGGGGATTGTGAGAAGTATATCTATTTTATGACTCAAATCTCAAGATGAAAAAGGGATGTTTTCTTTTGAAGTAAGGAAAGGCAGTATCGAGCACTGATTAGAATGTTGACTGATCTTGGAATGTCTTTGAAGCGCTGGGAATTATCACACTTTTTGGAATGCTTTTGAAATGCTAGATACCGGCTATGTTGATGTATGTTATATGTTAAGGAAGCGCCTGTTGTATAAGGTAATAAAATGTAACTTGTATCCTGAAAAACAAATTGTAAATCAAGCCATTTGTATACTAGGGGGCGTCAATTTTAGGGTATAAAAGTAGAGCCTTTAAGCTTTGCCTTTCGTTCTTCCCGGTTGCCAGAGGGAGGAACCCATCTGCAGATGTTTATTCCAATAAAACCTTTTTCCTTGGATCAACTTTGAATCCTGGTGGTTTTTCTTTAGCCACAATCTCACAGTATCCTGGGAAATGTAGTCCATGTCACGTGACCACATCTGTAATCCTGATTGGTCACTATATTGACCCTTGTTGTAAGGCAGGACATAAAAATATATTAATTTTAGAGAAATAATGATACAAGTTTTATAGATAGTGAAATATGTGGTATTAGCAAGAGAAAGAACAAGGAAGTGTGAAAAGCCAAACCACAAGGATCATCTATCGGTCACAAAGTCATATTTGCCAAGATACCTTGTCTCGCTTGTAACAAAACCACAAGCTAGGGAATTTAGCAAGATGGGTTTGTGACATCCAGCCATCCTAGCCTAGCAACAGGGGAGGGGGAAAGCTGTGTTTCAAGTAACCAATGAATGACTGACAAGTTATATTTCTGTGTTTTGCCCCTTCTGAAGAAGTATATAGGCATGTGCTGTTCTATAAGAAATTTGTTCAGAAGTGACTCTCACTAAAATACTCTGAACCTGTTTGCGCAAATAAAACAAACTTATTTTTGGATTCCAAGGTCTGAGTCTCGTAATTTCCTGCAACATTTATGGCGACTCTGCCGGGACTCAGAGCGATATTTCGCTGAGGACGCCACGGACTGACTGGTGCCCAGCCGGGGCCGTCTCGCTGACCCTTCAGCCGGCACGGATGATTTATCCGGAAGGGGCAGATGGCACCGTAGGGGTATCTGGTGGACAACCGACCGATCCAAGAACCTAAATGGGATCAAAAATAAGTCACGAAATAACACCAGCTGGAAAGAAGACGCCTGCAGGCAAGTATAAGTATTGGGGAATTGTAGACCCACTCGTTTGAGAGTGGAAGAGGGGGCCTGATCACCTCCCTGGGCTCAGGATCAGTGAATCCTAACGAGGCCCAAGAGTTGTGTGGATGGTTAAGCCATTGCAGTTCTTGTTGGTGACCGTTGGAACATCCGGCACCACAGATCAGTGGCAGTGTCAAGAAATAGGTGGTGGAGGAAGTGTCCCCTGGACACCTCTTCAGTGCATGCTGAGGAATTTTAAGAAGGGAAGCTCGAAGGCAGTTTTAATCTAGACATCATTTCAAAAGTCCACCAGATTGTTACTGACCCAGATAATGGTCACCCAGATATATACCAGTATATTGACCAGTGGCAAATAGTAGTAAAACAGAATCCTGAATGGCTTCGCAAATGCTGAGTCGAACTCATGAGGGTCTGCATGGCCCAAATGAATAGAAATCCCAGATCTCAGATCAAGGCAAGTCAGATTAAAATCAAACCTGTCTTGAAAATTGAACCCTATGAAGAAGATAACCCCCCCCCCCCCCCACACACACACACATGTTGATGATGGCAATAATCAAGTTCCCAGGGCAGGAGCGCAGGGAATACAAAAAGAAATGCCAAAAACAGATCAAGGGGTTAGGCCTAAGGAACCTCTTCAGCCCCCCTGAACCCTTGGTCTGAAGGGGCATCTAGATTTGTAGTTACTAAGTTGTTGGCTCCCCTTTTCTGCTGATGTTATAAATATGCAAGGGGTTGATGGCTCTGTAAATTGCCACCCTTTTCTAAAGCCCCTGAGATGTTCCCTGAATAGAAGGGACATTGAACATCAATTCCGATACATGCCCGAGTGTCCCATTCCCTTATTGGGCTGGGACATGTTATGCAAAATGGGGGGCAACTTTGTCATTTGTGGAAGATAAAATGGCACTAGTCATGAGGCATTCTCCAAATGAGATGTGGCAAGTAATGGTGGCCCAAGAGGTTTGAGTCCTTGATACTTGGCAGGAGTTTGATGTGCACCAATTATGCCCAAAAGGTAATTCGCCAGGATATGCAGTGCACCATATACCACTAGTCATTCAAGTGAAGCCTCTGGCAGTACCTGTTTGTCTCCAGCAGAGAAGTTACCCTCGCCCCATTGCACAAGCAATTCAAGACAAAGAGGAGGGGCAGTTACACAGGTTAGGGAATCTTGACAAGAATGGGGAATTCTTGTAGTTGTTGCAGCTAACTTTCTTGCTGCAGGAGGTAGAGCAAACACTTAGGGGTGACTCTAACATGTAAGGGCATGAAAATACCCATTAGAACAGTTATTGAGCTAGTGGAGTGAGGAAAACCTACTTCCCTGGACTAAAAGTTTCAGAACAGAATGATAAATTTGTGCATTCAAAAATGGCAAAATACATAATTGAGGGACCACAATACAGGTGGGATCATCTGGGGGAAACAAGCAAATGTTGGTTGGGTAAATTAGAACAATACTTAATCAAGAGACCTACCTTAAAAAAAATGAAATACCGTATCTTAAACCCTGGTATTTTGTAAATTGGGAAATACCTGAGCCCCCAGCAGATAGTAAAATGCTTTTGGCTAAAGAAGAAGAAACGTGAAACTCCTTAAGGACTGAGAAATAGGTAAGGTTGGTGTTATATTTGGAAACAGGCATAGGAGTGTTTATCTGGAACTGGTAAGATTAGGGCCATGTTCTCCATGGAGCCCATGGGGACACATTAAACAGTAAAAGTTGTCTTTAAAAAGAAAAGTGGAGTTCAAACTTGCTCATGAGAGCCCTGGCCAGGTGCAAACGAGGTGTGAAAGAAGGTCTCTATAGATCTTGATCTTTAAAAATAAGCCAGCGTTGTCTGGGAGATCCAAACTAGAAAGATAAGGGACAGAACACCCAGGGCAGAGACAGGTAGTAAAAATCTAGTGCTTAACGATGAGTGTAACTTCAAGTAAAAGTGAGAAGTTCACTAAAGCAATAAGAAAGAAAGCCCAATTAGTGAAACCCCAAGTTAAATACTTAGGTTATACTATAAGTCAAGGCCACAGAGCTATAGGACATGAGAAAAAGGAAGCTGTGTGCCGAATTACAGAACCAACTGACAGGAGTTTTTTAAGCAGCAGGCTGTTGTAGAAATTTTGCACTGCTAGCCAGATCACTCTATGAGTCCACAAAGGGGAGAGAAATGGAACCCTTTGTTTGGACGTATGAACAAAAACAGGTTTTTGAGACTTTAAAAAAATTAGCATCTCAAGCTCCTGTTATGGGACTTCCCAACCTTGAGAAATCTTTCAATTTGTATGTGGACTCAAAGAATAATATGGCTGATTACAGATTACAGTTTACAGATAATCAGAGTTGGAAGGGACCTTGTAGGTCATCTAGTCCAACCCCCCGCCCAAGCGGGAGACTCTACACCATTTCTGACAAATGGCAGTCCAATCTCTTCTTGAAAGTCTCAACTGATGGCGCTCCCACAACTTCAGAGGGCAAGCTGTTCCATTGGTTGATTGTTCTCACTGTCAAAAAGTTTCTCCTTGTTTCCAGGTTAAGTCTTTCCTTGTTCAGTTTCCATCCATTATTCCTTGTCTGGCCTACAGGAGCTTTAGAAAATAGCTTGACCCCCTCCTCCCTGTGGCAGCCCCTCAAATATTGGAAGACTGCTATCATGTCTCCCCTGGGAGTCCTGACTCAAGAAAAGGGGAAGTGGCAACAACCCATTGCTAAAGAAAGAAAAAGTGGAGATTTAAAGGGACAAAACCTCCCCAGGTCTGGAAATGTTGTGTGTGAATGTGTCTGTGTGTAATCATTTCCAAACCTGGAGGATGAGACCCCCTAACAACAGTAAAAAAAAAATGGAGCTTATTGGCTTGTGAGAAAAAGCTCTCAGAAAAGAATTGTAAGTAATGATTGATTTGCTTGGAGAAAGAATGAAAGAATGAAATGATTTTTTTATGTGAGAAATTGGTTATGCAAGCAGTCTGATTTCAGTATAAATGTGTGAGTATGTTGATGATGAAGAAAAAAAAACATTGGTGTAAATGTCTGTGTGTTGATCCCCATCCCAGATTAAAAGGAGAGTACTTTCATATAAAGAAATTGCATGTACGAGGAAATGAGAAAGCTCTCATGGAGAAATGTGTGTGATTTACTAAAGCTAGAGAGAGAGGGAGGAACAGAGAAAATTAGATGATAGGAAAATAAAATATGTCAGGAGTCATTGCATCTGAGGTTCCACCAAGAACACTGGATAAAATTGCAAGTGGGACCAAGAAATTGCTAAATTGAATTTTTAGTGGATACTGGGGCATCCTGGACATCTTGAAGCATAATCCCACTGGGATGCCACATTAGCCAGAATTTGAATTTCAAAATCAAGAAATAAAAACCCATGCCACATCAAATTTAAAATTATACTGTAGTATGTAGAGAGAGAGATCAAATATCTTGGACACTTGATTAGTGAAGGGAGTAGAAAAATAACTCCTGCTAGAAATTGAGGAACTAAGAGAGACTTCAGAAAGTTTTAGGGACTGTTAGGCAATTGTCGAAAAATTGAAAACAGCACTTAAAACAGCTCCAGTTCTCTCACTACCTGATGGGGAAAAAAACACCTTTCCACTTATTTGTAACAGTGTCTGATGGAATAACAAAAAGGGCTCTTAGGTCAAAAATGGGGAGGTCTCTTAAAACCAGTGGCCTTCCTATCCAAATTAATGGACCCTGTAATACTGGGATGGCCAGTATGTATTCAAGCTATTGCCGCCACAGCTCTCTTAGTACAAGAAAGAAGAAACCACACATTTGGGGAGAGGGCTTTGGTGGTTACAACCCAACATAAGATCAGGAACATCCTGCCTCAATGGGCTCAGAGATGGTTAACCAATTCTTGTATCCTAAAGTATGAGGGAATCCTCATAGACCTTAATTTGGTACTCTCCATAAGCAATCATGTGAACCTTGCTCAATTCTTGATGAGAGAGGGAATAAGCGAAGGAGACCAACATGATTGTGTAGCACTACTTTATAGATGGACGTGCCAAAGTAGTGGAAGGAGAGATGAGATGTTGTTGGGGATCCCATACTGTGGGAAGGCGGGTTTGCCTAGAACTGAGCTAACAGACAAAATTGTGAGAAAATATATTTTGAATTGTCCCAGTCTCTCTTTTAAAACGGAAAGGGGTCCTTGCACAAACACCACCTTGGACTTTGTTGTACACAAATTTAAGGCAGGACAATGGGTTTTGATAAAATCCTGGAAGGAAGAAACTGTACATTCCTTTTCTATTTAGGACTGAGTGGTTGCCGATGTTATTTCCCCAACATAAAATAACAACCACAGAACAAATCCCACTGCTAAATTTACCTGATGTCCTGATCTTATAATTGTCTTGAGACTAGTGTAAATACTGAATATTTGGATGGAGGGAGTTGGGAAATTACATTGAGTGAGGACTTTCAATAGAAAGGAAGGTGACAAACTTTGTATCAAACTTTTATGGGACCAAAGTGGCCTGAGAACACGTGAACGATTTAGGAACCTTGAAAAAGCAACACAACCACCACCAAAACCAACAGTGTGATTGCAACTAGCCCCTAATAAATGGGAAAAGCTAACTCCAACATCAATAGCCAGAGTTGGGAGATAAACATTAATTGGTAAAGCAAAATATAAGAATTTAGGAAAAATGCTGAGCTTAAAATATAACTAGTAGAAATATAAGCTCTCTATGCAACTTATTACAGGCAAAAGCATTTTTGCAGATAGATAGATATAATTTACTGCAAGTCAGCTAGGTGTCGAAAGAACCTTAACACCGTGCAACAGGAAGAAGGGAGGAAGAAATTGTCTAAAATAGCTTCAACAAGACCTTTGTGTGCTCTTGTGTATGGAATCAAATATGGAAGATTAATGGAATCCAACAAATTTGGATTGTGGGTGGCTATTGTGTTTTGCCCAATGGGACTGGACTGAGTGAAGTTCTAATAAAAAATGTGACTAGTAGTGAAGTATGTTATTGTAAGAATCATGAGGCAAATAATAGCAACTGGACTACCCCAGAAGTTATGTATAGGGAATGTGAAAAATATGCCTATACTAGCCTCCCCACTGGGTGGTTTGGACCCTGTGTAATGAGATTCATCAAGCAACATAGGGGAATCCCTATCTATCCCTATCCCTATCTATCGAAGGAATGAATTCAAACTTGGAAAGCAAAGAGCCCTTGAATCCCTAGATACCAGTGATACCCCGATGCTTGAAACTCTAAAAGGGCCTACACGTAGGTGGAGGATGGCACTCTGGGAGCTAATGGACATACAATTAAATTTGACGACAAACTTAAAGGAGATGACTGCAGTCTTGGGAACCTAGCAAAAGAAAAGTGTGGAAAATAACATTGTGCAAAACCAGCTAGCCCTAATAAAATTTTTGGAGCGTAGCAAATTGGGTTGGTGAAGGGTTAAACAAAGTCTGCTGTATTATGATTCTGGGTTCTAATGTTTCTTTCCTGTTTGATTCCCTTTATAAGAGATGTAGTACTATTAAAGTTTAAAAGAATCAAAAGTAATGAATTAGGTTATCTCCTTTTGAAATGATGTTTGGAAGACCCCCTGTCATAAGTACTAGTTTGAGAAATAATATAGGGGATTTAAGTCAATTAGGGGATTCATGGGTGAGTCTAATGAGTGGTACGCTTGAAGAAGCGCCCCCTATAACTGCCCTACCGGCAATGGGCAGGCAACATACGGGGCAGAAGAGGCCTTACTGGTGTCTCTCCGGAAGCTGACCCTCTATGTACGGCTGAAAATAAGAACAAGTAAAACAGATGTTAATGTGTTAGGGACAGAGTGTGTGGTGGAAAGATATATTCTTTTGAATTCTTTTAAAGGATTTTATGTATCAAAAAGGGGGTTGGACTAGATGACCTAGAGGGGTCTCAAATTTTAAAAGCTGATATATTTAAAGTGCTTATCTCAGTTGAAGAAACCACAACATGTTTCTTGCTCAGTTGCCTAGCTAAGAGTTCCCTGTTCAGTGTGGTCAAACTTCCCTGTCTCGATAGAATACCTAAACCCGCAAATATGCTTCAAAAGGGAAACAAACTATAAATTGTATCGTTAAAAGAAAGTTCTTCCTTTTTCCAACTTCGACTCATCTGAGAAGGATTTGTAATTGCCTACTTTTGCAAAAGCATTAATCTTGTCATGCCTAACATTATTATCGCAAGGGCTAATCTAAGACACCATAAAAGTGAGAATTAATTGTTAAATAAAGTCTCAAAGGGGGGAATAAGGCAGGACATAAAAATATATTAATTTTAGAGAAATAATGATACAAGTTTTATAGATAGTGAAATATGTGGTATTAGCAAGAGAAAGAACAAGGAAGTGTGAAAAGCCAAACCACAAGGATCATCTATCGGTCACAAAGTCATATTTGCCAAGATACCTTGTCTCGCTTGTAACAAAACCACAAACTAGGGAGTTTAGCAAGATGGGTTTGTGACATCCAGCCATCCTAGCCTAGCAACAGGGGAGGGGGAAAGCTGTGTTTCAAGTAACCAATGAATGAGTTATATTCAACAAGTTATATTTCTGTGTTTTGCCCCTTCTGAAGAAGTATATAGGCATGTGCTGTTCTATAAGAAATTTGTTCAGAAGTGACTCTCACTAAAATACTCTGAACCTGTTTGCGCAAATAAAACCAACTTATTTTTGGATTCCAAGGTCTGAGTCTCATAATTTCCTGCAACAGTTGGGTTGGGGGAGGCTCCCTCACTCTTGCCTGAAACCACCTTACTATACCATGCTTCAATCATCATGGGGTTGAGACCTTTTTATCTTTCTACACTACAAGACAGATATGCAAAGGATTGGACATTAAGAACTTCATCACAAATGTGAGTTACCTGATGAACCAATAAAAAGACTTTGTTATGGATGTTTTGTGGAGTTACTCTGTCTGCTTCATACTATCCAGAGAATAATAAGCAGAACAGCAACCATCATAAATACATGCCAGTTGCCAAGCAGCCAAATTTTGATCACGTGACCATGGGGAGACTGCAATGGTCGTAAGTGTGAAAAATGGTCATAAGTCATATTTTTCAGTGCCACTGTAACTTTGAAACTAAATGAACTGTTTGTAAGTTGAGGAATACCTGTATGTCAACGTTCCAGCAAACCTCCATTCCTATCAGTAACTCCAAGACAAGCATAATCTCAAAAGTACCTTTATTAGAATAGCACCTGGCACATCTGTGAAATCTCGAAACTAAAGTTTCCCGGACTTCCCACAATGTCCCAAACTACAATCCATACCCTTTTCTCCCATCATCACATCACATGGACCAATCACGATCTGTCTCAGTGTAAGAACCTTGAACTAAGAAAAGAATTTTATTTTGTCTACTTAGAACTACTCAATTGAAATCACCCCCCTCCCTACTTCTCAGGCTATGTGGCAGTGTGGAATATGGCTTCCATGTATAATTTTCTTTGTACAGGTAGTGAACTTTAGGTTCTATGGGGATATCATGGTACTGTTGTCCCCAAAACTGGGCTCCTGCTTGGTGTGGAAGCCGATAAGTCACCAGACGCAAGGTGTGATACAATATACTTTTATTTTGGTACCAAGATATAAGGACCCTGGTTCAAAAGATAACCAAAGGCCCTGATTACAATCTTACAGCAATTTTTATAGTCAAGGGGTGGTCGCATTCAGCCCTTTGCCCTTCCCCTAATAATGCATGCATAACAGTTAATATTGATTATTTGGATCTCAGCCCCCTGCATAGCTAAATGTCGCATCATCTGTTTTTCACCCCAGGTCATGGGTATCTTGCAAAGTGTCCTAGTTTCATGTGCCAGCTATGGGGTTTTGGGGTTTTTTCTTATAAGCAAGCTATTCTTGTTCCTAACATCCTGGCTAGTGGTTTAAGGTGTTAACTTCTGCCTCGCTAAGAATGTGCGGTTCCAACCCCTTTCCTATTACAGAGCAGCTCAAAGCAGCACCCCCACTCCCCCCGCCCCCCCCCCCTCCCCAGAGAAAAGTAAAAGCGGTTTTAAATCTTTGTCTGGGGGAGCGCCCCCCCCCCCCCCCGGCCCCCCCCCCCCTTCTGTAGAGAGGGACAGGAAGGAGCAAGACTGCTTAAGGCACAAGAAATGAAGACAATATAAAATGTATCAGAATTCATATTCCTCTCTCTCATGTCCATTCCATCCATACCTGGATCCTATCTCCACATATGACCCTTCCTCTGATCCCCAGGGCCTCCTCTGTACATACATTCCATCATCTGATCCTTCAGTACATTTGTGTATAATTTTCTTTGTACAGGTAGTCCTTGACTTACAACCACAATTGGGCCAGAATTTTCATTGCTAAGCAGGGTGGCTGTCACACACCTGATTTCATGACCTTTTTTTTGCCACTGTTAAGTGAATCACTGTAGTTGTTAAGTGAATCACATGGTTGTTAAGTGAATTTGGCTTCCCTCATTGACTTTGCTTGTTGGAAGCTGGCTGGGAAGGTTGCAAATGGTGATTATGTGACCTTAGGATGTTGCAACCATCATAAATCCATGCTGATTGCCCAGCACCTGAATTCTGATCATGCGACTGTGGGGTACTATAATGCTTGTAAGTGTGAGGACTGGTCATAAGTTACTTTTTTCAGTGCTGCTCTAACTTCAAACAGCTACTATGGTTGTCTGCCTCTCCCAGGTCCTTGGGAAGGACTTGGTATGTGGATAAAAATGCAATTCCAGTTGAAACATCTGATTGACTGTGTGACCAACCAATAATAATATTATTTCTCAGAGAAACACACTGAGACTTGCAAGATCCTGTTATTATAGTTGTTCTAATAAAATTATCTTTAGGTCTACTTTGTGTTTGTTTCTTTGTCTGGTCTACCTTACTGGGCTGACCTAGGTCTCTCATTGGCAGCTCTAGGTTGTGTGTATCTCCTCTTCCTCCTCCTTCCCCATCTCAAGTTAAAACAGTATGAAATAAAGAACTACATGGGAAGACAACAAGCAAAAAGCCCCAGAGAGGAAAAAGTCAGATTCTGCCATGATTGTGCAAATCACTAGATCCTGTAGAGCAGAACTGATAGTGGTTAGTTCCTAAAGCAACCATTCTCTGAGCAGGATAGTTTGTGCGTGTGTGGCATTGGAAAAGTAATTGAAACAGACTGGTAGAAGGAAACTGGCAAAGAAGCAACAAAGACTGGTTCAGCATCCTTCATTATTGGGCATTGTATTGAGAAGAAGCAGAAGTGCTGCATCTTACGGTAAATATATCTTTTAGAATACTGTTAAAACTAAGTAGTGAAAAACAGTTTTTCTTCTCCCTGAAATGAAATTGTGGGGTTCTGCTGTCCTCTCTTCTACCTTGTTTGAAGCCTGGAAACACTCTGGTGTCGAAAAGAATAAGTGTGTGTGCAGGGGGAAGGAGGGTTGGAGGTAACGTGCAGTGGTGGGATTCAAATAATTTAACAACCAGTTCTCTGCCCTAATGGGTTCTTCCAACAACCAGTTCTCCAAACTGCTCAGAAAGTTAACAACCGGTTCTCCTGAAGTGGTATGAACTGGCTGTATCCCACCACTGAACATGTGACTAGAGTGAGCAAGTGGGCACCCCAGCATCAGCAAAACAGACTTATGATCATCCCCATAACAGGCGAGCAGGTTCTGCCTTCAAAGTAATGGGTAACAGATGTTATCTATACAGGTAGTCCATGACTTACAACAATTCATTTAGTGAACATTCAAAGTTAGAACAACACTGAAAAAAGTGACTTATGACAGTTTTTTACATATATGACCATTGCAGGATCCCCATGATCACGTGATCAAAATTCAGATGCTTAGTAACTGACTCATATTTATGATGGTTGCAGTGTCCCAGGGTCATGTGATCACCTTTTTTGACTTTCTGACAAGCAAAGTTAATGGGGAAGCCAGAATCACTTAACAACCATGTTACTAACTTAACTGTGGCAAGAAAGGTCATAAAATGGGGGGGAGGGGGACTCACTTAACATCTGTCTTGCATAGCAACAGAAATGTTGAGCTCAATTGTGGTCATAAGTTGAGGACCCGGTATATACCACGGGTGTCAAACTCAATCACGTGATGTGACGTATTGCGACATATTGCAACATTTTTTTGCTTTTGTGGAGCCAGGGTAGGCATGGCTTACACATGATGCATCTGGCCTGCAGGCCGCCAGTTTGACACTTCTGCTATATACTGTTAAAATTCTGCTGTCTGTTTGTCTGTAACCTTCAATTAGCCTGAATGATGCATCATAGTGCAAACATTTTTGAATCAGGGTACCTCAAATCTGCTAACTTAAAGAATGCATACAAAATCCAAGACCCATTACTCCCATATAATTAAAATTTCAAAGATCTTCACACTAGTTAGGGGATTGGAGGCCAAAAGATATAAAGAACAGTTGCAGGAATTGGGTATGTCTGGTTTAATGAAAAGGACTAGGGGTGACACAATAGCAGTGTTCCAATATCTCAGGGGTTGCCACAAAGAAGAGGGAGTCAAGCTATTCTCCAAAGCACCTGAAGGCAGGACACGAAGCAATGGATGGAAATAATCAAGGAGAGAAGCAACCTAGAAATAAGGAGAAATTTCCTTTTTTTTTTTTTGCAATAATTTTTTTATTTTTTGTTACAACAAAAATATCATTGTGTGAACACTGTGGTTCCATAGTGTCTTACATTTTGATACGAATATGACAATATTTTGCACTTTGTCCATGATGGGCACTTTGTCCATGATGGCGACCAAGGCAGCTGCATAGTCACGCCGCTGTGAGCCCGTAGGAGAGAAAAGCACCAGTATCAACAGGAATATAAGTTACAAAAGTAACAAAAATACATAGATGCAGGAATAGAAGTAACAAAGTAACAAAATTCACAGATTAGGTCCTCGGGATCCACAAGTAGCAGCGTAAGGACTCGGACAAAGGCAGCCAGCCGATCTGGAATAAGAAGATCCTGCCAGGGTCCAGGAATCCCGTTCTGAGCAACCTTCCTTTGTCGGGTAAGGAGATCGAGAGATCTGCTGGAAAACGACGGGCAGCGAGAGAAGGAAAAAGACGGAGGAGACGCCGCTACCGCTGCCGCCGCTTCGCTCCGGTCCCCGCTTAAGCTGCCGTCTTCGACTCTTGTGACCGCCGCTTTCCTTTGTCGGGTAAGGAGATCGAGCGATCTGCTGAAAAACTTGAGGGAGACGACGGGCAGCGAGGGAACAAAAAAGACGGAGGAGACGCCGCTGCCGCTGCTGCCGCTTCGCTCCGGTCCTCACTAAAGCTGCCGTCTCCGACTCTTGTGTCCGCCGCTGCAACTCGCCGTGAGCTCCCGGGGACTGGAGAGAGAAGGAAGAAAACCCAAGAAGCGCCGGCCGGGAGGATCGCTGGGTGAGAGCGCTCCAACTTTCTCTCCCAATTCGGTCTCCTGTTGTGGGTCGCTCCGGAGAGGTTTCCTTCTGGTTCTAAGTCCCCGTGTGAATCCAGAGAAAGGGCGATTCGGTAGCCACGTTCTCCATCCCTTGAAGAAATTGAAGAGCTCCGAGGACGGTAATCCCTTCCTCACGATCTAAAAGCCCTTAAATAAGAGTGGAGGGGGTACGCCATTTTAACTAGGACGAGCCCCGCAGACAAAGAAGACTCCTAATACTACCTCATCACCTCAAAACTTACAACTTTTCTACCTCATCACATATACCAACGATTAGATAATCAATTTCTATAAAATATTTTATTGATGGTTTAATTGATTTATTGTTTTTTAACTGATTAGTGTGATTAGAGTGTTTAGTACAAATAGTATGATTACTGACTAGTTTAAAAGACCAAAATTCATGCAATTTAATTGAATAGTAAAATCTTTGATTTAGTGGATTTAAATGAACAGTGTGAGTAATGATTAGTGTAAATAATTGACTAGTGATTAGAGTAATTAATTGACCAGGCTGATTGTTGCTTAGAAATATTATCTGACTTGAGAGATTACTACAATAGATTGTTTGATATTGTTTGATGTAATATTGACTATATAGATTACCCTAAATTGTTCATTTAATTAATTCAATCAACGTACTATTTTACCAATATTACCATGCCAAAAAGAAAATCCTACCTCAAACCACAACTCAATGAGAAGACAATCCCCACCAATGAACTACAAGACTCCTGCACCAATGAACTTCAAGACTCCTGCACATGCCTTAAATGCTGCAAAAATCTAAAAGATAATAAATACTCCATCAAATGTTCTCTGTGTAAAAAATACACCCACCATGACTGCTTGGGATTACCTGAGCAAATGATTCGATACCTAGAATCATCCAATGAGTTTCCATATTTCTGCAAATTATGCATATCCAAACTAGATCTGTCTAAAAGAGATGATACCGCCGAAACCATCAAAACATCCCCAAACATTGAAACCATTGAAACATCCTCAACCATCGAAACCATTAAAACATCCCTCAACACCATATTAGCATCCCTGGACGCCGTAAAAGAAAGAATAACCAACCTTGAAAAAAAAGACACAACACAAAAACCTGAACATCAAATAGCCACAAACCACATCTCCACCCAACAACCACAATCCAATCCAAAACCCAATCCACAAATAAACGCAACCCAGACAAATATTGATATCCCAATCCTCATCAGAGAAGCTGTTGAGCGTGAACGGAAACGTCCAAACGCCATCTTATTTGGACTAGAAGACAGCATTGTCAATGATGACATCACAACTGTCCGAAACATCATCAGAGATTACCAAGCATCAACCATCTCCGGTGATGAAATACTTGACATTTCCCGCATTGACCGAGAGCTCAAAAATAGAGACGGCTCTGTGGCCCCACGCTTGTGCAGGATCATTTGCAAAAATGAATCAAGCAAACGTAAACTCATTTACACTATAAACTCACTCGCCAAAACCAACACCAACCACAAAAACCTCCGTTGCCGCCCTGACTTAACCATACAGCAACGTGCCCGCTCCCGTGCACTCCGCATCAAACTCAAAACCCGTCTAGACAATGGAGAGAAGGACCTGTACATTGACTACCATGCTGACTGTATCAAAAGTAAGACACGCAACCCAATACCCAACTTTTACCCTCAACCACCACCCTACCTCAACCACCTACCACCACCCACCATCACCCAAAACTACCCACCACCCACCATCACCCAAGACTAGGCACGCACGCCCCCAACTACCTCAATCCCAACTGCTGCCGGACTTAAATGCAAACTACTCAATGCAAGAAGCCTCGTGAATAAAATACCTGAATTTCTCATCCTCTTAAATATGGCTAACTTCGACATTATATTTGTCTGTGAAACATGGCTCAATGCATCTCTCCCCGACTCCATTACCACAGTAAGAGACTATCATGTTTACCGATCAGATCGTGAAAATCGTCGAGGAGGTGGTGTTGCTATATTCTATAAAAAATCCTTACATCTAAAAAATATCCAAGTTACCCAGGAGCTTGCCCTTCCTGAAACCATCATCTGTGAACTATCCTTAAATATCACAATTCGATTCTTACTATGTTACAGAGCACCTGATTATGACATCGAACATGTAAACAAGCTAAATACACTACTAACATGGGCTACATCCTGCCCATACCCTTTTATCTTTCTTGGAGATTTCAATCTACCTCATATTGACTGGACCCTAAATAATTGTACAACTGAAATCATACACACAACCTTCTACAATGCTATTACAAATCTAGGTCTTGAACAACTAGTAACCAACAACACTAGACTGAACAACTGCCTCGATCTCATCTTCTGCAATAGTTTGAATTTAATTTACCGAATACAAACCAAAGAACCCTTTTCCAGTAGTGACCACAATATGATTGACTTTTGCCTCAACATACGTCCACACAAAAATCACCACAACGATGTCATCCCTAGTTGTAACTTCAAAAAAGGCAACTATGATCTTATAGATAACGATCTCTCATCCCTCGATTGGCAATCTCTATTCACTGGATGCAATACTGTTGAAGACCATTACAACATATTTTTACTTGAAGTCAAAAGAGTCATCAAACTATATGTTCCAACAACAACTCCAAAAACAAAACAAAAAAGCAGATTACCCATATCAATAAGGAAACTTCAATCCAAAAAGAGATCACTCTGGCGCAAAAACAAATCTGGTCACGTTGCTAATTTCAAAAACCGATACAAAAATTTATGCCACCAGATAAAGACCGAATGCACCAATTACCACATTAAACAAGAGGAAAACCTTCTAAGCACCAATTCCACCCATGCTTTTTACAATTTTGTAAACAACAAACTAAAAGACTCAAGGTCCATCCCTCCCTTGATAGGACCTGATGGTAAAGACTGCAGCGACGACACCATTAAAGCCAACATCTTTAACACATTCTTCGGCTCAGTGTTTGTAAACAGTAATGGATCATGCCCAATGTTTCCTAGCCGTACCACAGACAACAATAATGATCTAATACATATCGATTTTACAGTAGACAACGTTGAAAAAGCACTACGCAACCTAAAACCATCTCTATCTATTGGACCGGATGGAATATGTGCCTACTTCTTAAGAAAACTATCCGCTGCCATAGCCAAACCTCTAAGCATAATCTTTGAAAAATCTTTCAGAACCAGCTCCTTGTCCAACCTATGGTTACAAGCCACAGTCATCCCCATCTTCAAAAAGGGAGACCCAAGCCTAGTTGAAAACTACAGACCAATCTCCTTATGCTGCGTCACCTGTAAAGTCATGGAATCAATTATTAACCAATCCATCATCCTCCATTTAGAGACAAACAACCTACTCTCCAATAAACAATTTGGTTTCAGAAAAAAACTATCCTGTAATCTGCAACTCTTACACTGCAAAAACATATGGACTACACAACTCGACCAGGGCAAAGCAATAGACGCAATCTACATAGACTTCTGCAAAGCCTTTGATTCAGTGGTACACGACAAACTACTCCTAAAAATAAAATCTTATGGTATCTCTGGACAACTGAATAACTGGATAGAAGCATTCCTGTCAAACAGACAACAAATGGTCAAAATTGGGAACGCCCTATCAAATCCAGTACCTGTCAATAGTGGTGTTCCCCAAGGCAGTGTTCTAGGACCAACTCTCTTCATAATCTACATAAACGACCTTTGTGATCATATCAAGAGCAATTGCGTTCTCTTCGCTGATGATGTAAAGCTGTTCAATACCACAGACAATACTACTACCCTACAAAAAGATCTAGACTATGTATCTGAATGGTCTAACATATGGCAACTCCAAATCTCAACAAATAAATGCTCTGTCTTACATATTGGTAAAAAAAATCAGAAAATAAAATACAAGCTGAATAGTCAAGATCTTGTTGATGACCCAAGCTCTGTAAAGGACCTGGGAATACTCACCTCTAATGATCTAAGTGCTAGAGCTCACTGCAACTACATAGCCAAAAAGGCATTAAGAGTTGTTAACCTAATCCTACGTTGCTTTTTCTCTGGTAATATCTCACTACTAACCAGAGCATACAAAACATTTGCTAGACCAATACTCGAATACAGTTCATCAGTCTGGAATCCTTATCACGTATGTGATATTAACACAATTGAGAAAGTCCAGAAGTATTTCACAAGAAGAGTTCTCCACTCTTCTACCCGTTGTAGAATACCTTATGCCACCAGACTCGAAATTCTAAAACTAGAAAACCTCGAATTACGCCGTCTTCGGTCCGACTTAAGCATGGTATATAAAATCATACATTGCAATGTCCTACCTGTCAATGAATACTTCAGCTTTAACCATAACAACACAAGAGCACACAACAGATACAAACTCAAAGTAAACCGCACCAAACTTGATTGCAGGAAATACGACTTCAGCAATAGAGTGGTCAATGTCTGGAATACTCTACCCGACTCTGTAGTCTCTTCCCCAAACCCCAAAAACTTTAACCTTAGACTGTCTACTATTGACCTCACCCCTTTCCTAAGAGGTCTGTAGGGGGCGTGCATAAGCGCACCAACGTGCCTACCGTCCCTGTCCTATTGTTTCTCTTATTCTTTTATTTTTCTTATATGTACCCATTTCATATATTCACAACTATGTATACACTTGTACTTATTATCTTGTAAACAATTGACAAATCAAATAAATAAATAAATAAATAAATATTTCTCCTGTCCAATACATTTGACAATCTTTTAAAATTTGATATTAATACACATATTTTGTTAAATTATCAATCTTGATTATTCAATATTACGATATGTTATTTTTGTGTCAATCTCCATATTCTTAACCTCACTCCTTTTACTACCAGTTATATATTAATAATCATATTTGCAGTGTTTAGCAGATTATATAGTTCTAATAACAATTCACAAATTTATATTACATTATAATTTTCCATTGTTTATCCCCTTTTTAATTCCTAAATATGCCACTATTATATTTAAAAAGAAAAAAATTCCCCTTTCTAGTCACATTTTGATACAAATACAATAGTATTCATCATATTTACGTTTAACAAGTTATGCAATTCTAATAATACATTTATTTTTATCTTATACAATACTTCACAATATTGTTTTTGTGTCAAATTCCATGTCATTCCTTTTCTTACAGTAGCATGTTAATATTCTTATTTATTACCTTTAGCAGTTATATACCTTAACTAGTAATACACATTTCTATAAAATCATACTCTCCTTTTCTTCTTCTTTTTAACCATCATCTCTCATCCGCATTAAAGGTTTAGTGTTTCGCTTCTTAGCTTGTCTCCCATATTCCTCTCTTACATTTCCGTCTCTATCTACCACTTCTTTACCTTTCCTCTTAAACATTTCTTCCTTCTCTATTATACTCCATTGTCTCATTTTCACCCCTTTCTTTCTCCCAAAGATTTCTATTTGAAATTCCAATTCCTGTTTAATTTCCCTTATAATACTCTTCCCTTGGTTTACATCAATCATTATATTTATTTTTATTTCCTTTTTATCTTTGGTTGCTCTTTCAGTTGGCTCCTCCTCTTCCTGGACCTCCTCCTTTCTTCTTGTTTGTGTCTCAATTTCCAGCACTGCGTCCATGTTTTGTATTTTATTCAAAATGTCCTCAAATCCTCTTGTCAGTATATCTTTTATTTCCTGAAAATCCAACACAATTTCTTTGCAAATTCTGCTCATCTTTATTTTTTGTTTCTTTTATTTCTTCCCAGCCAATTGTCCAACTGTCCAACTGTCCTTTATCCAAACCAAAGCCACTTTTCAAACTAAAAAACCAAAATCTGATGTCCAGGGATCTTTATGTCCCAAAATTAATCAATCTGTTCTTTTAAATAGTCCAAGGGTGAGATCTTCATACATCCTTCTACCAGTTGAGTCTTATATTATAGCTTTCAGGGGTCTTTTAATAAGAAAATTCTCTTATTTCTCACTTTTAATTCTCCATACACCATACACCAGGTCTTTTCAAAACTTTGGGGATCTGTTGTTTTTTCCTTTGTCAACAAGTGGTGCTCTTAAATCAGTTTTCACATTGTCTTGTCTTTTTAATCAGACTTTATTAATATATTCCAGATATATCCAAAAATGAATGTTATGTTCATTTTTATATATATTTCATCATTTTTATAAATGTCTATCCAAAGCCAGTGTCTATCCAATCTAAAAATCCAATTTTCTATATTTTTAACAAATTGACTGTTTTCTTTCTTCATTTCCTTTCTTCAGTTTTTAGAATGTTAGCATTCTACTCCAGTAGTTAGGTCGCAGTCACTTAATATAATTATGAATCCTCTTTTCTGAATATTCTTCTCAGGGTTATATTTAAAATAAAAAGGATAGTTCTCACCCCGTTCCACACTGTCACTAACTCCGCTCCTGCACTCTTCTTAGGTTGAAGCTGTCTGTCAGCCTTCAAGAATCCTTCTTCTGCTTGTCTTTCCAGCTGCCATAGTAATGGGGGGAGGGAGGATAATTTGGGCTTGGGGGCGGGAAGAGTGCTGGATGCTTGAGAGGGTGAACTGTAACACTTGGGAAAACTTTTTTGTTTATGCTTACTTGCTTACTGCGCGCAGCCACAGCATCTTATCTATCCAGGCCAAGGTCAACAGCCAGATGTCTGAATCACCACCTGAAGATGCCCCACATGACATTATACACATCTCAGATTGGATGGCCAGTTTGAACTATTGTGGGTGGGAACGTCGCCATAACTTTGTATATGTGATTTTCACACCTAATGCCTCAGATCTTGAATTCTTTTGATGTTACCACTTGATTTCCAGTAAAAGTCCTTTTCTCTATAACAATGGAGTCTAATGGTTTCTTTCTTGGATTTTGAATGGAACCTCACTGACACTGTCTCCGGGTGTGTGGTGGCCATCTTGGCTGCCTCTTCTCCTCGACGTGGCTTAGAGAGCAATAGCCTCGGGGCTCTACAGTGGAGTTGCGTTCTCCCCTGGAACCTCACAAGGCACCTCTCCTTTGCTTCACCACCCCTCCAGAGCCCACAAACATGAAGAAGCCAGTGCAGGGGATGGAGAGTTCCGTTCCATTGCTGCTGGTGTCGCCGTGACATCACTTCCGGTGAAATTTCCTGACAGTTAGAACAATTAATCAGTGGAATGACTTGCCTCCAGAAGTTGTGGATGCTCAAACAATGCACGTTTTTAAGAAGAGACTGTACAGCTATTTGTCTGAAATGGTATAGGGTTTCCTGCCTGAGCAGGGGATTTGACTAGAAGACCTCAAAGGTTCCTTCCAACCAGTGGTGAGTTTCAAAAAATTTTCCTACCAGTTCGGAGAGCTCACTTCGTGCGTGCAGGGCTCAAACAATGGCCTCTGTATCAACGCTGGTGAGCTGTGCTGTTTTTTAGCTCAGCGGAGGCACAGCAATCCGCTCTCCGTGCAAATCAGCTGAGCTAATAAACAACAGAATATAGGAGAGGTAAGAATGGGAGTGAGTGGGTGGGGCCAGCCAGAGGTGGTCTTTGCCAGTTCTCTGAACCAGTCAAAATTTTCACTACCGAGGTGTGCACAGCACCAACAAGGGCCGGAAAAAGAGTTAAGTAGAGGGGCGCTTTACTCCTGCTCTGGAATATGGAGCGAGTCTCCATCCACTGCCATCACCCTTCTCTTCTCTTCTCAGGGCAAGTGAGGAGTGAGTGAGGGGAGGGGAGGGGCCAGCCAGTGGTGGGAATCATCCGACAGGGAGCCACAGAAGAGGGCCCAAAGAGCCACATGCAGCTCTGGAGCTGCATGTTGCCGACCCCCGCCTTAAGGGAACTGTTGCTGGATGCTTTTGGAACAAGAGGGAAACTACTGTTAGATGGGTACAGCTAACAGTGACTTAATGGGTAGGGACAAGATAAGGACATAGTTTGGCCAAAGAGGAAAATTGTTGGAATATGATTCTTCTGTGATGAACAGAACTTGTCCTACACAGACAAACTCTAGAAGACATAAAGTGGCATTAAGAAGAGAGATTAAAGAAGAGGGTGCCATGCAGAAGACTCCTTTAAGCCTAGAGCAGGCCTGTCAAACTGGCAGCCCATGGGCCGGATATGTCACAGGCAGGCCATGGCCACCCCGGCTCCGCAAAGGCAAAAAAGTCAAGATTTGTCACAATCCGGCCCATGACACGATCAAGTTTGACACCCATGGCCTAGAGCAAGCCTTGTGTGTCCTTGTGAAGACAACACTGACTTTTCCAACCCCCTTGAAATGCAAAAGCAAAAAAAGTATTCCAAGCAATCAGCTTAACTTGTTCTATGGGAGAAACAGAATGGAGTCTTGCAAAATCAGTGTGATAAAACAAATAAACTGATGTCAACATGGCACTGGTTCTTGGATCTCCTGTCTTTGTAGAACAGGGATCTCAAATTCAATTTCATTGAGGGCCACATCAGGATTGTGGTTGACTTTAGGGTGTCTGTGTGTGGCCAGGGTAGGCATGGCCATGGTGGGTGTGGCCATGGTGGGCATGGCCAGCTCCCAATGCTACTGTGCTCACTCTCCTTGACCAGGTTGCTCATGGTGTATGCGGGAGGGCAAAGTGTGTGGGTCAGAAGGAGGCCCACTCCATCTCCTTATGAGGAAACCAGGCTTTGTAACCAAAGCATCCTCAGTGATTGGATGGGAGACCACCAGGAGAGGTCAGGAGGAGGGGAAAAGGGGATGGGAAAAGGCAGCAGGTCTGCTGGTGGCCAAGTGCTAAGGCAGGATTTACCTCAGACCCTCACTCGCTCTCATTATAATCTGTTGAGGTATTCCCCGTTAGGAGAATGAGTGCACTCAGGGAAACATAGTGAGAGTGGTGATGAATAACACACAACCAGCACACAGATACACTGAATAGTAAAATGTAAGTTTTACTTCCTGTAAATGGGTAAACAAAGTCCAACAAACAGTCCAAACCACATGCGGTTAAAGCAGTAAGTATTCAAAATAATCAGTCCAGGCATAATCCAAAAATGAAGTCCTTTTCTTTACCAGTATCATAAACAAAGTTCAGTAAATGGAGTTTGCGAATAGTTGCAAGACTCACAGCAATTCAAGCAGAATGATGATCAGGCAAAAGGCAAAGGGAAAGCAAAGGAAATGCAAGAAGAGAACAAACCAGGTTTCTGGCTCCATCTTATGGCCATTGGAGGAACCTCAGCCAATCACAATTACAACATTATCTTAATGATACAACAGTATTAAATGATTATCCTGGTTTATATATTGCCAACCCAACTGTTAGGTGACCATCACTCCTAACATTCTCCCCTTTGGGTAGGACAATACATAAAACCTTACAGTTTAAGTCCAGATTCTTCACAGTAAGTCTTATGTTTTACAGTGCCTTGGGCTTTCGTAAAATGATCTGCAGTGTTATTCTCTGACATGCAGTACGCCAGTTTAATCATTTTACTTTGAACACATTGTCTCAGATTCAGATATCGTAGATCAATGTGTTTTGATCTTTTCTTTACGGCGAGATTGGAAGCCATCTGAATTGCTGATTGGTTGTCTTCATATACAACAATAGGTTCCTTTACATTACTTCCCATGTCTATCATTAGTTGTTTATAACATACTAAGTCCGTACATAACAGAGACAAACATGAGAATTCAGCCTCCATTGTTGATAAGCTTAGATGTTTTTGTCGAATAGATCGCCATCCAATTAACACCTTTCCTAATAACACTACAGTACCTGACGTTGATTTATGTGTAGGTACGTCTGCAGCGAAACTTGCATCGGCATATGCAGTTAAACTTAGTTCATCCTTAGGCTTCAAATATAATGCATCATTTGTTTAAGATATCTCAACACATGCTTAGCAGCTTGCCAGTGCCTTTCAGTAGGCTCAGTATTTAAACTGGCTAATTGGTTGACACTATATGCTATGTCTGGTCTAGCCCAATTACTAAAATAGGATAAATTACCAATTAATGATTGATAAATGTCTTTATCAAAAACAGGACTTTGCACATCACTGTGGCTAAACTCCTGGCTCGTTGGTGTCTTAGCCGGTTTACAAAGTTCCATTTTAAAGTTCTTCAGTAACTGGTTAATTTTATCTGCCTGTGAGATTTTGTAGCCTCCCTTAGTTTTTTCTCTATTTTCAAACCAAGATACTGCTTAATCTCACCTAAATGTTTGATTTTAAATTTCTTCTCTAACAGTGAAATAATCCCAGTAGCTTCTTGCTCAGTTTTAGTGATTAATGCTATGTCATCAGTGAACAATAGCAACAATGAAACTACACCATCACTTTCCTTTTTGAATAAACATGGATCAGCCATGCCAGCTACAAAACCTATCTTTGTTAATTCCTTCACTATGCACTGGTTCCATTCATAGCCTGACTGCTTCAAGCCATAAAGACTCTTTTTTAATCTCCAGCAATCAGTGTTGTTATCAGTTTTTATCCCCAAAGGCTTCTTTAAATATATAGTATGTTGCAACGGTGCATGTAGATATGCAGTCTCAACATCGAAATGGTTTATTGTGTATTTCTTCTTAGCTGCCCACACTAATGCTGCTCGTAATGTGGTAGCCTTCAGACTAGGTGCAAACACCTCATCGTAGTCGTTGGCTGACTGATCGAACCCTTGTGCTACTAACCTGGCTTTATGGGTAACAGTCCCATCCATACGTGTCTTAATTTTATAAATCCACTTACACCCTATGGCATGCTTACCGGGTGGTAACCTGACATTTTTATATACCTCCAACCTTTGTAAGGATTTCAGTTCCTTATCCATTGCTTCCTGCCAAGCAGCCTGAACCTTAGCAGGATACAGTTTCAGTTCATTACAGTTAGTAGGAACTATATTTACTTGGCATGCTATACTAGCCTGATATCTATCTGGTGGTTGTGTTACACGGGTTGAACGTCTAGGAAACTCAGGGCTTACTAGTGGACTCTCCTGTTCCACCTGCTCCTGTTCTTCTACCTCCTTTAGCACTAGTGTTACAGTAAACATTAGCTGTGCCTGGATCCCAGAATCTAAACGATCTATGGTTGGCCTCATAACCTAAGAAAAATAATTTCCTAGCTCTATGTTGCCTTTTCAGTCTTACTTGTGAGGGAATATGCACCCATGCTGGAGCTCCAAATGTGTGTAGGTAACTTAAATTTGGTTTTCTGCCATGCCAATGAGTGAATGACAATTCAACAGTTGTTGTGTTCACCACATTATTTAAAACATGGTTGGTACATATTATGGCTTCACCCCACAGTGTTTCAGGCAAATCTGAATCAGATAACAGTGCGAGCCATGGCTTGTAACGTTTGCCCCCTTCATTCTATATACGAGTTATGTTGTGGCCTGTAAGGGGCAGAACGCTTATGCTTGACACCAGCCAATTTCAACATCATTTGGCATCTAGTGTTAATAAACTCAGTCCCATTATCTGTAACTAAAGTAATTACTTTATGTCTCATTTTTCTCCCATCAAATCTTAGCCAGTAAAAGAAATGTTGGAACGTTTCTGTTTTGTTTTTCATGAGATAGCAGAAACCGTACTGTGAATAATGGTCCATTATTCTCAAAACATAGCAGGCACCTCCCAAACTGGATTTCTTAGGACCAATTATGTCAGCAAAAACAATCTCTAAAGGTTCTTTGGTCTTAAACCCATTCAGTCTGTTTGCTGGAGTAACCTTGCTTTTCTCCTGATTACAGGCATTACAGTTTAAATACTTGCTACAGGGTTTCAATTTTACTCCCTCAGACAATTCAACAGTTTGTTTGAGCATTTTGAAATTAATGTGCCCCAGACATCTATGCAGTAAATGTATACATTCATCATGTGGCTTAACATTGTTATAAACTGAGTTAGCCATCTTCAACTGGTCATCATGTATCACATATAAATCATTCTCTAATGTAGCAGTTATACTTTTACCCTCTTTCTCTATGATACATTTATCTCCCCTAAAGGTTACTACATAACCAATATTAACTAAAGCCCTTACTGATAACAAATTAAATTTCAGTTTAGGTACATATAACATAGTTAAATGCTCGTTTATACAAGAACAATATGCAGTACCTTCACCAGATGCCTTAATCTTCCATCCATTTGCCAATGATACATGCTGTTTACTCGTGGACATCTTTACAAACCTTTTTCTATCTTTAGTAATGCATTGCGATGCTCCACTATGAACAACCCACAAATCATGGTTTACAGTTGAATTGCTAGACATAGCTAAACTAACATTCTTCTTAGCCTTCTGGTGTTTGCCAGTATTCTGTTGTTTTCCCTTCTTACAGAATTTAGCTATATGTCCCCTTGCCCCACAAGAAAAACTTTTCCTAACAGTATAGGCAGTTGAAGACAAATCCTCTTCTTGTGGTTGTTCCTTCCTCAGTTGGTCCCTATCCAGCCGTCCTCTTGCTTCTTCTAACAACCTTCCAGTTATGTCAGTCAATGTCAGTTTATCTCTGGGCAGGACTTCCAGTGAAGATACATAATCATCATAACTTTCATCCAATGAGGAAAGAATGATGTAAACTTGATGCAAAAAAGAACAAACCAGGTTTCTGGCTCCATCTTATGGCCATTGGAGGAACCTCAGCCAATCACAATTACAACATTCTCTTAATGATACAACAGTATTAAATGACTATCCTGGTTTATATGCCAACCCAACTGTTAGGCGACTATCATTCCTAACATAATCTCCTTCCTTCCCTTCCCTTCCCTTCTTTTTCCTTCCTTGCTCTCTTCCCCTCTTTCCTTCTTTTTCTTTGTCTTTCCTGTCCCTTCTTGGATGCTCAAATGCAAAAGGGGAAACATTCCTTGCCTTGTGATCAAATGCCACTTTTGCTAGTAGTTTGTGGCCACTTATAAGACTAAGAACAAACCAGGATCAGTTTTTCCTGTTGCTTGCATTTAGTGGGGGCATGTGGCTATTCTGTCTCAGTATTTTTCCATAAGACAAATCCTGCTCA
>NW_020717624.1:19146-45802 GCF_900518725.1 Notechis scutatus | reverse complement strand
GAGGAGCAGAAACCTTGGACAACCCCTGATGGGCTGTATTGGATTTGCGGCAGGTATGCGTATAATATCCTCCCCGCAAAGTGGTATGGGTCATGCGTTCTAGGAGCAATAAGACCGAGTTTCTTCTTATTACCTCTCAAACAACGACAGGTATTAGGAGTGCCAGTGTACGAAGAAATAGGGAACATTAGGGAGAAACGAGGGACAAAGGACATTCACAAAGGGGTTTGGAAGGACGCTGAGTGGCCGCCGGAGAGAATAATTTATTATTAAGGGCCAGCCATGTGGGCGGAAGATGGGACTTATGGATATCGAACCCCGATTTACTTATTAAATCGCTTAATTCGCTTGCAAGCTGTAGTAGAAATAATCACAAATGAAACTATATTGGCTATGACACACCTAGCAAAAGAAAGTGCACGCTCAAGAACATATATAATGCAAAATCGCTTGGCTCTGGATTATTTGCTTGCTAAGGAGGGAGGAGTATGTAGGAAATTTAATTTAACAAACTGCTGCATCGAAATTGATGAGAGTGGAAAGGTGATCCAGGAGATAGCAGATTGAATGGTAAAAGTAGCCCATGTACCAGTCCAGACTTGGGAAGGATTCAATATGGGGAACCTGTTTGGATCCTGGTTTCCTAAGCTCCCAGGGTTACAAGCCATAGTAGCACTCATTGGTATCATTGCAGCGGGGTGTGTAATACTACCATGTGTTCTTCCCATATTCATTCGCACGATAACTAGCACACTCTCCCTGATAGCCAAAAGGCAAGTTACTGAACAAATGATGGTATTAAGGCAACGATATGACCCATTGGAGTATCTGGAGGAATCTCCTGAAGAAGGATGGAAGACAGCAGACTTATTACTAACTGAGTTTGAGTCAAAAATGAAACAAGAACAGGGGGGATTGTGAGAAGTATATCTATTTTATGACTCAAATCTCAAGATGAAAAAGGGATGTTTTCTTTTGAAGTAAGGAAAGGCAGTATCGAGCACTGATTAGAATGTTGACTGATCTTGGAATGTCTTTGAAGCGCTGGGAATTATCACACTTTTTGGAATGCTTTTGAAATGCTAGATACCGGCTATGTTGATGTATGTTATATGTTAAGGAAGCGCCTGTTGTATAAGGTAATAAAATGTAACTTGTATCCTGAAAAACAAATTGTAAATCAAGCCATTTGTATACTAGGGGGGGTCAATTTTAGGGTATAAAAGTAGAGCCTTTAAGCTTTGCCTTTCGTTCTTCCCGGTTGCCAGAGGGAGGAACCCATCTGCAGATGTTTATTCCAATAAAACCTTTTTCCTTGGATCAACTTTGAATCCTGGTGGTTTTTCTTTAGCCACAATCTCACAGTATCCTGGGAAATGTAGTCCATGTCACGTGACCACATCTGTAATCCTGATTGGTCACTATATTGACCCTTGTTGTAAGGCAGGACATAAAAATATATTAATTTTAGAGAAATAATGATACAAGTTTTATAGATAGTGAAATATGTGGTATTAGCAAGAGAAAGAACAAGGAAGTGTGAAAAGCCAAACCACAAGGATCATCTATCGGTCACAAAGTCATATTTGCCAAGATACCTTGTCTCGCTTGTAACAAAACCACAAGCTAGGGAATTTAGCAAGATGGGTTTGTGACATCCAGCCATCCTAGCCTAGCAACAGGGGAGGGGGAAAGCTGTGTTTCAAGTAACCAATGAATGACTGACAAGTTATATTTCTGTGTTTTGCCCCTTCTGAAGAAGTATATAGGCATGTGCTGTTCTATAAGAAATTTGTTCAGAAGTGACTCTCACTAAAATACTCTGAACCTGTTTGCGCAAATAAAACAAACTTATTTTTGGATTCCAAGGTCTGAGTCTCGTAATTTCCTGCAACATTTATGGCGACTCTGCCGGGACTCAGAGCGATATTTCGCTGAGGACGCCACGGACTGACTGGTGCCCAGCCGGGGCCGTCTCGCTGACCCTTCAGCCGGCACGGATGATTTATCCGGAAGGGGCAGATGGCACCGTAGGGGTATCTGGTGGACAACCGACCGATCCAAGAACCTAAATGGGATCAAAAATAAGTCACGAAATAACACCAGCTGGAAAGAAGACGCCTGCAGGCAAGTATAAGTATTGGGGAATTGTAGACCCACTCGTTTGAGAGTGGAAGAGGGGGCCTGATCACCTCCCTGGGCTCAGGATCAGTGAATCCTAACGAGGCCCAAGAGTTGTGTGGATGGTTAAGCCATTGCAGTTCTTGTTGGTGACCGTTGGAACATCCGGCACCACAGATCAGTGGCAGTGTCAAGAAATAGGTGGTGGAGGAAGTGTCCCCTGGACACCTCTTCAGTGCATGCTGAGGAATTTTAAGAAGGGAAGCTCGAAGGCAGTTTTAATCTAGACATCATTTCAAAAGTCCACCAGATTGTTACTGACCCAGATAATGGTCACCCAGATATATACCAGTATATTGACCAGTGGCAAATAGTAGTAAAACAGAATCCTGAATGGCTTCGCAAATGCTGAGTCGAACTCATGAGGGTCTGCATGGCCCAAATGAATAGAAATCCCAGATCTCAGATCAAGGCAAGTCAGATTAAAATCAAACCTGTCTTGAAAATTGAACCCTATGAAGAAGATAACCCCCCCCCCCCCCCACACACACACACATGTTGATGATGGCAATAATCAAGTTCCCAGGGCAGGAGCGCAGGGAATACAAAAAGAAATGCCAAAAACAGATCAAGGGGTTAGGCCTAAGGAACCTCTTCAGCCCCCCTGAACCCTTGGTCTGAAGGGGCATCTAGATTTGTAGTTACTAAGTTGTTGGCTCCCCTTTTCTGCTGATGTTATAAATATGCAAGGGGTTGATGGCTCTGTAAATTGCCACCCTTTTCTAAAGCCCCTGAGATGTTCCCTGAATAGAAGGGACATTGAACATCAATTCCGATACATGCCCGAGTGTCCCATTCCCTTATTGGGCTGGGACATGTTATGCAAAATGGGGGGCAACTTTGTCATTTGTGGAAGATAAAATGGCACTAGTCATGAGGCATTCTCCAAATGAGATGTGGCAAGTAATGGTGGCCCAAGAGGTTTGAGTCCTTGATACTTGGCAGGAGTTTGATGTGCACCAATTATGCCCAAAAGGTAATTCGCCAGGATATGCAGTGCACCATATACCACTAGTCATTCAAGTGAAGCCTCTGGCAGTACCTGTTTGTCTCCAGCAGAGAAGTTACCCTCGCCCCATTGCACAAGCAATTCAAGACAAAGAGGAGGGGCAGTTACACAGGTTAGGGAATCTTGACAAGAATGGGGAATTCTTGTAGTTGTTGCAGCTAACTTTCTTGCTGCAGGAGGTAGAGCAAACACTTAGGGGTGACTCTAACATGTAAGGGCATGAAAATACCCATTAGAACAGTTATTGAGCTAGTGGAGTGAGGAAAACCTACTTCCCTGGACTAAAAGTTTCAGAACAGAATGATAAATTTGTGCATTCAAAAATGGCAAAATACATAATTGAGGGACCACAATACAGGTGGGATCATCTGGGGGAAACAAGCAAATGTTGGTTGGGTAAATTAGAACAATACTTAATCAAGAGACCTACCTTAAAAAAAATGAAATACCGTATCTTAAACCCTGGTATTTTGTAAATTGGGAAATACCTGAGCCCCCAGCAGATAGTAAAATGCTTTTGGCTAAAGAAGAAGAAACGTGAAACTCCTTAAGGACTGAGAAATAGGTAAGGTTGGTGTTATATTTGGAAACAGGCATAGGAGTGTTTATCTGGAACTGGTAAGATTAGGGCCATGTTCTCCATGGAGCCCATGGGGACACATTAAACAGTAAAAGTTGTCTTTAAAAAGAAAAGTGGAGTTCAAACTTGCTCATGAGAGCCCTGGCCAGGTGCAAACGAGGTGTGAAAGAAGGTCTCTATAGATCTTGATCTTTAAAAATAAGCCAGCGTTGTCTGGGAGATCCAAACTAGAAAGATAAGGGACAGAACACCCAGGGCAGAGACAGGTAGTAAAAATCTAGTGCTTAACGATGAGTGTAACTTCAAGTAAAAGTGAGAAGTTCACTAAAGCAATAAGAAAGAAAGCCCAATTAGTGAAACCCCAAGTTAAATACTTAGGTTATACTATAAGTCAAGGCCACAGAGCTATAGGACATGAGAAAAAGGAAGCTGTGTGCCGAATTACAGAACCAACTGACAGGAGTTTTTTAAGCAGCAGGCTGTTGTAGAAATTTTGCACTGCTAGCCAGATCACTCTATGAGTCCACAAAGGGGAGAGAAATGGAACCCTTTGTTTGGACGTATGAACAAAAACAGGTTTTTGAGACTTTAAAAAAATTAGCATCTCAAGCTCCTGTTATGGGACTTCCCAACCTTGAGAAATCTTTCAATTTGTATGTGGACTCAAAGAATAATATGGCTGATTACAGATTACAGTTTACAGATAATCAGAGTTGGAAGGGACCTTGTAGGTCATCTAGTCCAACCCCCCGCCCAAGCGGGAGACTCTACACCATTTCTGACAAATGGCAGTCCAATCTCTTCTTGAAAGTCTCAACTGATGGCGCTCCCACAACTTCAGAGGGCAAGCTGTTCCATTGGTTGATTGTTCTCACTGTCAAAAAGTTTCTCCTTGTTTCCAGGTTAAGTCTTTCCTTGTTCAGTTTCCATCCATTATTCCTTGTCTGGCCTACAGGAGCTTTAGAAAATAGCTTGACCCCCTCCTCCCTGTGGCAGCCCCTCAAATATTGGAAGACTGCTATCATGTCTCCCCTGGGAGTCCTGACTCAAGAAAAGGGGAAGTGGCAACAACCCATTGCTAAAGAAAGAAAAAGTGGAGATTTAAAGGGACAAAACCTCCCCAGGTCTGGAAATGTTGTGTGTGAATGTGTCTGTGTGTAATCATTTCCAAACCTGGAGGATGAGACCCCCTAACAACAGTAAAAAAAAAATGGAGCTTATTGGCTTGTGAGAAAAAGCTCTCAGAAAAGAATTGTAAGTAATGATTGATTTGCTTGGAGAAAGAATGAAAGAATGAAATGATTTTTTTATGTGAGAAATTGGTTATGCAAGCAGTCTGATTTCAGTATAAATGTGTGAGTATGTTGATGATGAAGAAAAAAAAACATTGGTGTAAATGTCTGTGTGTTGATCCCCATCCCAGATTAAAAGGAGAGTACTTTCATATAAAGAAATTGCATGTACGAGGAAATGAGAAAGCTCTCATGGAGAAATGTGTGTGATTTACTAAAGCTAGAGAGAGAGGGAGGAACAGAGAAAATTAGATGATAGGAAAATAAAATATGTCAGGAGTCATTGCATCTGAGGTTCCACCAAGAACACTGGATAAAATTGCAAGTGGGACCAAGAAATTGCTAAATTGAATTTTTAGTGGATACTGGGGCATCCTGGACATCTTGAAGCATAATCCCACTGGGATGCCACATTAGCCAGAATTTGAATTTCAAAATCAAGAAATAAAAACCCATGCCACATCAAATTTAAAATTATACTGTAGTATGTAGAGAGAGAGATCAAATATCTTGGACACTTGATTAGTGAAGGGAGTAGAAAAATAACTCCTGCTAGAAATTGAGGAACTAAGAGAGACTTCAGAAAGTTTTAGGGACTGTTAGGCAATTGTCGAAAAATTGAAAACAGCACTTAAAACAGCTCCAGTTCTCTCACTACCTGATGGGGAAAAAAACACCTTTCCACTTATTTGTAACAGTGTCTGATGGAATAACAAAAAGGGCTCTTAGGTCAAAAATGGGGAGGTCTCTTAAAACCAGTGGCCTTCCTATCCAAATTAATGGACCCTGTAATACTGGGATGGCCAGTATGTATTCAAGCTATTGCCGCCACAGCTCTCTTAGTACAAGAAAGAAGAAACCACACATTTGGGGAGAGGGCTTTGGTGGTTACAACCCAACATAAGATCAGGAACATCCTGCCTCAATGGGCTCAGAGATGGTTAACCAATTCTTGTATCCTAAAGTATGAGGGAATCCTCATAGACCTTAATTTGGTACTCTCCATAAGCAATCATGTGAACCTTGCTCAATTCTTGATGAGAGAGGGAATAAGCGAAGGAGACCAACATGATTGTGTAGCACTACTTTATAGATGGACGTGCCAAAGTAGTGGAAGGAGAGATGAGATGTTGTTGGGGATCCCATACTGTGGGAAGGCGGGTTTGCCTAGAACTGAGCTAACAGACAAAATTGTGAGAAAATATATTTTGAATTGTCCCAGTCTCTCTTTTAAAACGGAAAGGGGTCCTTGCACAAACACCACCTTGGACTTTGTTGTACACAAATTTAAGGCAGGACAATGGGTTTTGATAAAATCCTGGAAGGAAGAAACTGTACATTCCTTTTCTATTTAGGACTGAGTGGTTGCCGATGTTATTTCCCCAACATAAAATAACAACCACAGAACAAATCCCACTGCTAAATTTACCTGATGTCCTGATCTTATAATTGTCTTGAGACTAGTGTAAATACTGAATATTTGGATGGAGGGAGTTGGGAAATTACATTGAGTGAGGACTTTCAATAGAAAGGAAGGTGACAAACTTTGTATCAAACTTTTATGGGACCAAAGTGGCCTGAGAACACGTGAACGATTTAGGAACCTTGAAAAAGCAACACAACCACCACCAAAACCAACAGTGTGATTGCAACTAGCCCCTAATAAATGGGAAAAGCTAACTCCAACATCAATAGCCAGAGTTGGGAGATAAACATTAATTGGTAAAGCAAAATATAAGAATTTAGGAAAAATGCTGAGCTTAAAATATAACTAGTAGAAATATAAGCTCTCTATGCAACTTATTACAGGCAAAAGCATTTTTGCAGATAGATAGATATAATTTACTGCAAGTCAGCTAGGTGTCGAAAGAACCTTAACACCGTGCAACAGGAAGAAGGGAGGAAGAAATTGTCTAAAATAGCTTCAACAAGACCTTTGTGTGCTCTTGTGTATGGAATCAAATATGGAAGATTAATGGAATCCAACAAATTTGGATTGTGGGTGGCTATTGTGTTTTGCCCAATGGGACTGGACTGAGTGAAGTTCTAATAAAAAATGTGACTAGTAGTGAAGTATGTTATTGTAAGAATCATGAGGCAAATAATAGCAACTGGACTACCCCAGAAGTTATGTATAGGGAATGTGAAAAATATGCCTATACTAGCCTCCCCACTGGGTGGTTTGGACCCTGTGTAATGAGATTCATCAAGCAACATAGGGGAATCCCTATCTATCCCTATCCCTATCTATCGAAGGAATGAATTCAAACTTGGAAAGCAAAGAGCCCTTGAATCCCTAGATACCAGTGATACCCCGATGCTTGAAACTCTAAAAGGGCCTACACGTAGGTGGAGGATGGCACTCTGGGAGCTAATGGACATACAATTAAATTTGACGACAAACTTAAAGGAGATGACTGCAGTCTTGGGAACCTAGCAAAAGAAAAGTGTGGAAAATAACATTGTGCAAAACCAGCTAGCCCTAATAAAATTTTTGGAGCGTAGCAAATTGGGTTGGTGAAGGGTTAAACAAAGTCTGCTGTATTATGATTCTGGGTTCTAATGTTTCTTTCCTGTTTGATTCCCTTTATAAGAGATGTAGTACTATTAAAGTTTAAAAGAATCAAAAGTAATGAATTAGGTTATCTCCTTTTGAAATGATGTTTGGAAGACCCCCTGTCATAAGTACTAGTTTGAGAAATAATATAGGGGATTTAAGTCAATTAGGGGATTCATGGGTGAGTCTAATGAGTGGTACGCTTGAAGAAGCGCCCCCTATAACTGCCCTACCGGCAATGGGCAGGCAACATACGGGGCAGAAGAGGCCTTACTGGTGTCTCTCCGGAAGCTGACCCTCTATGTACGGCTGAAAATAAGAACAAGTAAAACAGATGTTAATGTGTTAGGGACAGAGTGTGTGGTGGAAAGATATATTCTTTTGAATTCTTTTAAAGGATTTTATGTATCAAAAAGGGGGTTGGACTAGATGACCTAGAGGGGTCTCAAATTTTAAAAGCTGATATATTTAAAGTGCTTATCTCAGTTGAAGAAACCACAACATGTTTCTTGCTCAGTTGCCTAGCTAAGAGTTCCCTGTTCAGTGTGGTCAAACTTCCCTGTCTCGATAGAATACCTAAACCCGCAAATATGCTTCAAAAGGGAAACAAACTATAAATTGTATCGTTAAAAGAAAGTTCTTCCTTTTTCCAACTTCGACTCATCTGAGAAGGATTTGTAATTGCCTACTTTTGCAAAAGCATTAATCTTGTCATGCCTAACATTATTATCGCAAGGGCTAATCTAAGACACCATAAAAGTGAGAATTAATTGTTAAATAAAGTCTCAAAGGGGGGAATAAGGCAGGACATAAAAATATATTAATTTTAGAGAAATAATGATACAAGTTTTATAGATAGTGAAATATGTGGTATTAGCAAGAGAAAGAACAAGGAAGTGTGAAAAGCCAAACCACAAGGATCATCTATCGGTCACAAAGTCATATTTGCCAAGATACCTTGTCTCGCTTGTAACAAAACCACAAACTAGGGAGTTTAGCAAGATGGGTTTGTGACATCCAGCCATCCTAGCCTAGCAACAGGGGAGGGGGAAAGCTGTGTTTCAAGTAACCAATGAATGAGTTATATTCAACAAGTTATATTTCTGTGTTTTGCCCCTTCTGAAGAAGTATATAGGCATGTGCTGTTCTATAAGAAATTTGTTCAGAAGTGACTCTCACTAAAATACTCTGAACCTGTTTGCGCAAATAAAACCAACTTATTTTTGGATTCCAAGGTCTGAGTCTCATAATTTCCTGCAACAGTTGGGTTGGGGGAGGCTCCCTCACTCTTGCCTGAAACCACCTTACTATACCATGCTTCAATCATCATGGGGTTGAGACCTTTTTATCTTTCTACACTACAAGACAGATATGCAAAGGATTGGACATTAAGAACTTCATCACAAATGTGAGTTACCTGATGAACCAATAAAAAGACTTTGTTATGGATGTTTTGTGGAGTTACTCTGTCTGCTTCATACTATCCAGAGAATAATAAGCAGAACAGCAACCATCATAAATACATGCCAGTTGCCAAGCAGCCAAATTTTGATCACGTGACCATGGGGAGACTGCAATGGTCGTAAGTGTGAAAAATGGTCATAAGTCATATTTTTCAGTGCCACTGTAACTTTGAAACTAAATGAACTGTTTGTAAGTTGAGGAATACCTGTATGTCAACGTTCCAGCAAACCTCCATTCCTATCAGTAACTCCAAGACAAGCATAATCTCAAAAGTACCTTTATTAGAATAGCACCTGGCACATCTGTGAAATCTCGAAACTAAAGTTTCCCGGACTTCCCACAATGTCCCAAACTACAATCCATACCCTTTTCTCCCATCATCACATCACATGGACCAATCACGATCTGTCTCAGTGTAAGAACCTTGAACTAAGAAAAGAATTTTATTTTGTCTACTTAGAACTACTCAATTGAAATCACCCCCCTCCCTACTTCTCAGGCTATGTGGCAGTGTGGAATATGGCTTCCATGTATAATTTTCTTTGTACAGGTAGTGAACTTTAGGTTCTATGGGGATATCATGGTACTGTTGTCCCCAAAACTGGGCTCCTGCTTGGTGTGGAAGCCGATAAGTCACCAGACGCAAGGTGTGATACAATATACTTTTATTTTGGTACCAAGATATAAGGACCCTGGTTCAAAAGATAACCAAAGGCCCTGATTACAATCTTACAGCAATTTTTATAGTCAAGGGGTGGTCGCATTCAGCCCTTTGCCCTTCCCCTAATAATGCATGCATAACAGTTAATATTGATTATTTGGATCTCAGCCCCCTGCATAGCTAAATGTCGCATCATCTGTTTTTCACCCCAGGTCATGGGTATCTTGCAAAGTGTCCTAGTTTCATGTGCCAGCTATGGGGTTTTGGGGTTTTTTCTTATAAGCAAGCTATTCTTGTTCCTAACATCCTGGCTAGTGGTTTAAGGTGTTAACTTCTGCCTCGCTAAGAATGTGCGGTTCCAACCCCTTTCCTATTACAGAGCAGCTCAAAGCAGCACCCCCACTCCCCCCGCCCCCCCCCCCTCCCCAGAGAAAAGTAAAAGCGGTTTTAAATCTTTGTCTGGGGGAGCGCCCCCCCCCCCCCCCGGCCCCCCCCCCCCTTCTGTAGAGAGGGACAGGAAGGAGCAAGACTGCTTAAGGCACAAGAAATGAAGACAATATAAAATGTATCAGAATTCATATTCCTCTCTCTCATGTCCATTCCATCCATACCTGGATCCTATCTCCACATATGACCCTTCCTCTGATCCCCAGGGCCTCCTCTGTACATACATTCCATCATCTGATCCTTCAGTACATTTGTGTATAATTTTCTTTGTACAGGTAGTCCTTGACTTACAACCACAATTGGGCCAGAATTTTCATTGCTAAGCAGGGTGGCTGTCACACACCTGATTTCATGACCTTTTTTTGCCACTGTTAAGTGAATCACTGTAGTTGTTAAGTGAATCACATGGTTGTTAAGTGAATTTGGCTTCCCTCATTGACTTTGCTTGTTGGAAGCTGGCTGGGAAGGTTGCAAATGGTGATTATGTGACCTTAGGATGTTGCAACCATCATAAATCCATGCTGATTGCCCAGCACCTGAATTCTGATCATGCGACTGTGGGGTACTATAATGCTTGTAAGTGTGAGGACTGGTCATAAGTTACTTTTTTCAGTGCTGCTCTAACTTCAAACAGCTACTATGGTTGTCTGCCTCTCCCAGGTCCTTGGGAAGGACTTGGTATGTGGATAAAAATGCAATTCCAGTTGAAACATCTGATTGACTGTGTGACCAACCAATAATAATATTATTTCTCAGAGAAACACACTGAGACTTGCAAGATCCTGTTATTATAGTTGTTCTAATAAAATTATCTTTAGGTCTACTTTGTGTTTGTTTCTTTGTCTGGTCTACCTTACTGGGCTGACCTAGGTCTCTCATTGGCAGCTCTAGGTTGTGTGTATCTCCTCTTCCTCCTCCTTCCCCATCTCAAGTTAAAACAGTATGAAATAAAGAACTACATGGGAAGACAACAAGCAAAAAGCCCCAGAGAGGAAAAAGTCAGATTCTGCCATGATTGTGCAAATCACTAGATCCTGTAGAGCAGAACTGATAGTGGTTAGTTCCTAAAGCAACCATTCTCTGAGCAGGATGGTTTGTGCGTGTGTGGCATTGGAAAAGTAATTGAAACAGACTGGTAGAAGGAAACTGGCAAAGAAGCAACAAAGACTGGTTCAGCATCCTTCATTATTGGGCATTGTATTGAGAAGAAGCAGAAGTGCTGCATCTTACGGTAAATATATCTTTTAGAATACTGTTAAAACTAAGTAGTGAAAAACAGTTTTTCTTCTCCCTGAAATGAAATTGTGGGGTTCTGCTGTCCTCTCTTCTACCTTGTTTGAAGCCTGGAAACACTCTGGTGTCGAAAAGAATAAGTGTGTGTGCAGGGGGAAGGAGGGTTGGAGGTAACGTGCAGTGGTGGGATTCAAATAATTTAACAACCAGTTCTCTGCCCTAATGGGTTCTTCCAACAACCAGTTCTCCAAACTGCTCAGAAAGTTAACAACCGGTTCTCCTGAAGTGGTATGAACTGGCTGTATCCCACCACTGAACATGTGACTAGAGTGAGCAAGTGGGCACCCCAGCATCAGCAAAACAGACTTATGATCATCCCCATAACAGGCGAGCAGGTTCTGCCTTCAAAGTAATGGGTAACAGATGTTATCTATACAGGTAGTCCATGACTTACAACAATTCATTTAGTGAACATTCAAAGTTAGAACAACACTGAAAAAAGTGACTTATGACAGTTTTTTACATATATGACCATTGCAGGATCCCCATGATCACGTGATCAAAATTCAGATGCTTAGTAACTGACTCATATTTATGATGGTTGCAGTGTCCCAGGGTCATGTGATCACCTTTTTTGACTTTCTGACAAGCAAAGTTAATGGGGAAGCCAGAATCACTTAACAACCATGTTACTAACTTAACTGTGGCAAGAAAGGTCATAAAATGGGGGGAGGGGGACTCACTTAACATCTGTCTTGCATAGCAACAGAAATGTTGAGCTCAATTGTGGTCATAAGTTGAGGACCCGGTATATACCACGGGTGTCAAACTCAATCACGTGATGTGACGTATTGCGACATATTGCAACATTTTTTTGCTTTTGTGGAGCCAGGGTAGGCATGGCTTACACATGATGCATCTGGCCTGCAGGCCGCCAGTTTGACACTTCTGCTATATACTGTTAAAATTCTGCTGTCTGTTTGTCTGTAACCTTCAATTAGCCTGAATGATGCATCATAGTGCAAACATTTTTGAATCAGGGTACCTCAAATCTGCTAACTTAAAGAATGCATACAAAATCCAAGACCCATTACTCCCATATAATTAAAATTTCAAAGATCTTCACACTAGTTAGGGGATTGGAGGCCAAAAGATATAAAGAACAGTTGCAGGAATTGGGTATGTCTGGTTTAATGAAAAGGACTAGGGGTGACACAATAGCAGTGTTCCAATATCTCAGGGGTTGCCACAAAGAAGAGGGAGTCAAGCTATTCTCCAAAGCACCTGAAGGCAGGACACGAAGCAATGGATGGAAATAATCAAGGAGAGAAGCAACCTAGAAATAAGGAGAAATTTCCTTTTTTTTTTTTTGCAATAATTTTTTTATTTTTTGTTACAACAAAAATATCATTGTGTGAACACTGTGGTTCCATAGTGTCTTACATTTTGATACGAATATGACAATATTTTGCACTTTGTCCATGATGGGCACTTTGTCCATGATGGCGACCAAGGCAGCTGCATAGTCACGCCGCTGTGAGCCCGTAGGAGAGAAAAGCACCAGTATCAACAGGAATATAAGTTACAAAAGTAACAAAAATACATAGATGCAGGAATAGAAGTAACAAAGTAACAAAATTCACAGATTAGGTCCTCGGGATCCACAAGTAGCAGCGTAAGGACTCGGACAAAGGCAGCCAGCCGATCTGGAATAAGAAGATCCTGCCAGGGTCCAGGAATCCCGTTCTGAGCAACCTTCCTTTGTCAGGTAAGGAGATCGAGAGATCTGCTGGAAAACGACGGGCAGCGAGAGAAGGAAAAAGACGGAGGAGACGCCGCTACCGCTGCCGCCGCTTCGCTCCGGTCCCCGCTTAAGCTGCCGTCTTCGACTCTTGTGACCGCCGCTTTCCTTTGTCGGGTAAGGAGATCGAGCGATCTGCTGAAAAACTTGAGGGAGACGACGGGCAGCGAGGGAACAAAAAAGACGGAGGAGACGCCGCTGCCGCTGCTGCCGCTTCGCTCCGGTCCTCACTAAAGCTGCCGTCTCCGACTCTTGTGTCCGCCGCTGCAACTCGCCGTGAGCTCCCGGGGACTGGAGAGAGAAGGAAGAAAACCCAAGAAGCGCCGGCCGGGAGGATCGCTGGGTGAGAGCGCTCCAACTTTCTCTCCCAATTCGGTCTCCTGTTGTGGGTCGCTCCGGAGAGGTTTCCTTCTGGTTCTAAGTCCCCATGTGAATCCAGAGAAAGGGCGATTCGGTAGCCACGTTCTCCATCCCTTGAAGAAATTGAAGAGCTCCGAGGACGGTAATCCCTTCCTCACGATCTAAAAGCCCTTAAATAAGAGTGGAGGGGGTACGCCATTTTAACTAGGACGAGCCCCGCAGACAAAGAAGACTCCTAATACTACCTCATCACCTCAAAACTTACAACTTTTCTACCTCATCACATATACCAACGATTAGATAATCAATTTCTATAAAATATTTTATTAATGGTTTAATTGATTTATTGTTTTTTAACTGATTAGTGTGATTAGAGTGTTTAGTACAAATAGTATGATTACTGACTAGTTTAAAAGACCAAAATTCATGCAATTTAATTGAATAGTAAAATCTTTGATTTAGTGGATTTAAATGAACAGTGTGAGTAATGATTAGTGTAAATAATTGACTAGTGATTAGAGTAATTAATTGACCAGGCTGATTGTTGCTTAGAAATATTATCTGACTTGAGAGATTACTACAATAGATTGTTTGATATTGTTTGATGTAATATTGACTATATAGATTACCCTAAATTGTTCATTTAATTAATTCAATCAATGTACTATTTTACCAATATTACCATGCCAAAAAGAAAATCCTACCTCAAACCACAACTCAATGAGAAGACAATCCCCACCAATGAACTACAAGACTCCTGCACCAATGAACTTCAAGACTCCTGCACATGCCTTAAATGCTGCAAAAATCTAAAAGATAATAAATACTCCATCAAATGTTCTCTGTGTAAAAAATACACCCACCATGACTGCTTGGGATTACCTGAGCAAATGATTCGATACCTAGAATCATCCAATGAGTTTCCATATTTCTGCAAATTATGCATATCCAAACTAGATCTGTCTAAAAGAGATGATACCGCCGAAACCATCAAAACATCCCCAAACATTGAAACCATTGAAACATCCTCAACCATCGAAACCATTAAAACATCCCTCAACACCATATTAGCATCCCTGGACGCCGTAAAAGAAAGAATAACCAACCTTGAAAAAAAAGACACAACACAAAAACCTGAACATCAAATAGCCACAAACCACATCTCCACCCAACAACCACAATCCAATCCAAAACCCAATCCACAAATAAACGCAACCCAGACAAATATTGATATCCCAATCCTCATCAGAGAAGCTGTTGAGCGTGAACGGAAACGTCCAAACGCCATCTTATTTGGACTAGAAGACAGCATTGTCAATGATGACATCACAACTGTCCGAAACATCATCAGAGATTACCAAGCATCAACCATCTCCGGTGATGAAATACTTGACATTTCCCGCATTGACCGAGAGCTCAAAAATAGAGACGGCTCTGTGGCCCCACGCTTGTGCAGGATCATTTGCAAAAATGAATCAAGCAAACGTAAACTCATTTACACTATAAACTCACTCGCCAAAACCAACACCAACCACAAAAACCTCCGTTGCCGCCCTGACTTAACCATACAGCAACGTGCCCGCTCCCGTGCACTCCGCATCGAACTCAAAACCCGTCTAGACAATGGAGAGAAGGACCTGTACATTGACTACCATGCTGACTGTATCAAAAGTAAGACACGCAACCCAATACCCAACTTTTACCCTCAACCACCACCCTACCTCAACCACCTACCACCACCCACCATCACCCAAAACTACCCACCACCCACCATCACCCAAGACTAGGCACGCACGCCCCCAACTACCTCAATCCCAACTGCTGCCGGACTTAAATGCAAACTACTCAATGCAAGAAGCCTCGTGAATAAAATACCTGAATTTCTCATCCTCTTAAATATGGCTAACTTCGACATTATATTTGTCTGTGAAACATGGCTCAATGCATCTCTCCCCGACTCCATTACCACAGTAAGAGACTATCATGTTTACCGATCAGATCGTGAAAATCGTCGAGGAGGTGGTGTTGCTATATTCTATAAAAAATCCTTACATCTAAAAAATATCCAAGTTACCCAGGAACTTGCCCTTCCTGAAACCATCATCTGTGAACTATCCTTAAATATCACAATTCGATTCTTACTATGTTACAGAGCACCTGATTATGACATCGAACATGTAAACAAGCTAAATACACTACTAACATGGGCTACATCCTGCCCATACCCTTTTATCTTTCTTGGAGATTTCAATCTACCTCATATTGACTGGACCCTAAATAATTGTACAACTGAAATCATACACACAACCTTCTACAATGCTATTACAAATCTAGGTCTTGAACAACTAGTAACCAACAACACTAGACTGAACAACTGCCTCGATCTCATCTTCTGCAATAGTTTGAATTTAATTTACCGAATACAAACCAAAGAACCCTTTTCCAGTAGTGACCACAATATGATTGACTTTTGCCTCAACATACGTCCACACAAAAATCACCACAACGATGTCATCCCTAGTTGTAACTTCAAAAAAGGCAACTATGATCTTATAGATAACGATCTCTCATCCCTCGATTGGCAATCTCTATTCACTGGATGCAATACTGTTGAAGACCATTACAACATATTTTTACTTGAAGTCAAAAGAGTCATCAAACTATATGTTCCAACAACAACTCCAAAAACAAAACAAAAAAGCAGATTACCCATATCAATAAGGAAACTTCAATCCAAAAAGAGATCACTCTGGCGCAAAAACAAATCTGGTCACGTTGCTAATTTCAAAAACCGATACAAAAATTTATGCCACCAGATAAAGACCGAATGCACCAATTACCACATTAAACAAGAGGAAAACCTTCTAAGCACCAATTCCACCCATGCTTTTTACAATTTTGTAAACAACAAACTAAAAGACTCAAGGTCCATCCCTCCCTTGATAGGACCTGATGGTAAAGACTGCAGCGACGACACCATTAAAGCCAACATCTTTAACACATTCTTCGGCTCAGTGTTTGTAAACAGTAATGGATCATGCCCAATGTTTCCTAGCCGTACCACAGACAACAATAATGATCTAATACATATCGATTTTACAGTAGACAACGTTGAAAAAGCACTACGCAACCTAAAACCATCTCTATCTATTGGACCGGATGGAATATGTGCCTACTTCTTAAGAAAACTATCCGCTGCCATAGCCAAACCTCTAAGCATAATCTTTGAAAAATCTTTCAGAACCAGCTCCTTGCCCAACCTATGGTTACAAGCCACAGTCATCCCCATCTTCAAAAAGGGAGACCCAAGCCTAGTTGAAAACTACAGACCAATCTCCTTATGCTGCGTCACCTGTAAAGTCATGGAATCAATTATTAACCAATCCATCATCCTCCATTTAGAGACAAACAACCTACTCTCCAATAAACAATTTGGTTTCAGAAAAAAACTATCCTGTAATCTGCAACTCTTACACTGCAAAAACATATGGACTACACAACTCGACCAGGGCAAAGCAATAGACGCAATCTACATAGACTTCTGCAAAGCCTTTGATTCAGTGGTACACGACAAACTACTCCTAAAAATAAAATCTTATGGTATCTCTGGACAACTGAATAACTGGATAGAAGCATTCCTGTCAAACAGACAACAAATGGTCAAAATTGGGAACGCCCTATCAAATCCAGTACCTGTCAATAGTGGTGTTCCCCAAGGCAGTGTTCTAGGACCAACTCTCTTCATAATCTACATAAACGACCTTTGTGATCATATCAAGAGCAATTGCGTTCTCTTCGCTGATGATGTAAAGCTGTTCAATACCACAGACAATACTACTACCCTACAAAAAGATCTAGACTATGTATCTGAATGGTCTAACATATGGCAACTCCAAATCTCAACAAATAAATGCTCTGTCTTACATATTGGTAAAAAAAATCAGAAAATAAAATACAAGCTGAATAGTCAAGATCTTGTTGATGACCCAAGCTCTGTAAAGGACCTGGGAATACTCACCTCTAATGATCTAAGTGCTAGAGCTCACTGCAACTACATAGCCAAAAAGGCATTAAGAGTTGTTAACCTAATCCTACGTTGCTTTTTCTCTGGTAATATCTCACTACTAACCAGAGCATACAAAACATTTGCTAGACCAATACTCGAATACAGTTCATCAGTCTGGAATCCTTATCACGTATGTGATATTAACACAATTGAGAAAGTCCAGAAGTATTTCACAAGAAGAGTTCTCCACTCTTCTACCCGTTGTAGAATACCTTATGCCACCAGACTCGAAATTCTAAAACTAGAAAACCTCGAATTACGCCGTCTTCGGTCCGACTTAAGCATGGTATATAAAATCATACATTGCAATGTCCTACCTGTCAATGAATACTTCAGCTTTAACCATAACAACACAAGAGCACACAACAGATACAAACTCAAAGTAAACCGCACCAAACTTGATTGCAGGAAATACGACTTCAGCAATAGAGTGGTCAATGTCTGGAATACTCTACCCGACTCTGTAGTCTCTTCCCCAAACCCCAAAAACTTTAACCTTAGACTGTCTACTATTGACCTCACCCCTTTCCTAAGAGGTCTGTAGGGGGCGTGCATAAGCGCACCAACGTGCCTACCGTCCCTGTCCTATTGTTTCTCTTATTCTTTTATTTTTCTTATATGTACCCATTTCATATATTCACAACTATGTATACACTTGTACTTATTATCTTGTAAACAATTGACAAATCAAATAAATAAATAAATAAATAAATATTTCTCCTGTCCAATACATTTGACAATCTTTTAAAATTTGATATTAATACACATATTTTGTTAAATTATCAATCTTGATTATTCAATATTACGATATGTTATTTTTGTGTCAATCTCCATATTCTTAACCTCACTCCTTTTACTACCAGTTATATATTAATAATCATATTTGCAGTGTTTAGCAGATTATATAGTTCTAATAACAATTCACAAATTTATATTACATTATAATTTTCCATTGTTTATCCCCTTTTTAATTCCTAAATATGCCACTATTATATTTAAAAAGAAAAAAATTCCCCTTTCTAGTCACATTTTGATACAAATACAATAGTATTCATCATATTTACGTTTAACAAGTTATGCAATTCTAATAATACATTTATTTTTATCTTATACAATACTTCACAATATTGTTTTTGTGTCAAATTCCATGTCATTCCTTTTCTTACAGTAGCATGTTAATATTCTTATTTATTACCTTTAGCAGTTATATACCTTAACTAGTAATACACATTTCTATAAAATCATACTCTCCTTTTCTTCTTCTTTTTAACCATCATCTCTCATCCGCATTAAAGGTTTAGTGTTTCGCTTCTTAGCTTGTCTCCCATATTCCTCTCTTACATTTCCGTCTCTATCTACCACTTCTTTACCTTTCCTCTTAAACATTTCTTCCTTCTCTATTATACTCCATTGTCTCATTTTCACCCCTTTCTTTCTCCCAAAGATTTCTATTTGAAATTCCAATTCCTGTTTAATTTCCCTTATAATACTCTTCCCTTGGTTTACATCAATCATTATATTTATTTTTATTTCCTTTTTATCTTTGGTTGCTCTTTCAGTTGGCTCCTCCTCTTCCTGGACCTCCTGCTTTCTTCTTGTTTGTGTCTCAATTTCCAGCACTGCGTCCATGTTTTGTATTTTATTCAAAATGTCCTCAAATCCTCTTGTCAGTATATCTTTTATTTCCTGAAAATCCAACACAATTTCTTTGCAAATTCTGCTCATCTTTATTTTTTGTTTCTTTTATTTCTTCCCAGCCAATTGTCCAACTGTCCAACTGTCCTTTATCCAAACCAAAGCCACTTTTCAAACTAAAAAACCAAAATCTGATGTCCAGGGATCTTTATGTCCCAAAATTAATCAATCTGTTCTTTTAAATAGTCCAAGGGTGAGATCTTCATACATCCTTCTACCAGTTGAGTCTTATATTATAGCTTTCAGGGGTCTTTTAATAAGAAAATTCTCTTATTTCTCACTTTTAATTCTCCATACACCATACACCAGGTCTTTTCAAAACTTTGGGGATCTGTTGTTTTTTCCTTTGTCAACAAGTGGTGCTCTTAAATCAGTTTTCACATTGTCTTGTCTTTTTAATCAGACTTTATTAATATATTCCAGATATATCCAAAAATGAATGTTATGTTCATTTTTATATATATTTCATCATTTTTATAAATGTCTATCCAAAGCCAGTGTCTATCCAATCTAAAAATCCAATTTTCTATATTTTTAACAAATTGACTGTTTTCTTTCTTCATTTCCTTTCTTCAGTTTTTAGAATGTTAGCATTCTACTCCAGTAGTTAGGTCGCAGTCACTTAATATAATTATGAATCCTCTTTTCTGAATATTCTTCTCAGGGTTATATTTAAAATAAAAAGGATAGTTCTCACCCCGTTCCACACTGTCACTAACTCCGCTCCTGCACTCTTCTTAGGTTGAAGCTGTCTGTCAGCCTTCAAGAATCCTTCTTCTGCTTGTCTTTCCAGCTGCCATAGTAATGGGGGGAGGGAGGATAATTTGGGCTTGGGGGCGGGAAGAGTGCTGGATGCTTGAGAGGGTGAACTGTAACACTTGGGAAAACTTTTTTGTTTATGCTTACTTGCTTACTGCGCGCAGCCACAGCATCTTATCTATCCAGGCCAAGGTCAACAGCCAGATGTCTGAATCACCACCTGAAGATGCCCCACATGACATTATACACATCTCAGATTGGATGGCCAGTTTGAACTATTGTGGGTGGGAACGTCGCCATAACTTTGTATATGTGATTTTCACACCTAATGCCTCAGATCTTGAATTCTTTTGATGTTACCACTTGATTTCCAGTAAAAGTCCTTTTCTCTATAACAATGGAGTCTAATGGTTTCTTTCTTGGATTTTGAATGGAACCTCACTGACACTGTCTCCGGGTGTGTGGTGGCCATCTTGGCTGCCTCTTCTCCTCGACGTGGCTTAGAGAGCAATAGCCTCGGGGCTCTACAGTGGAGTTGCGTTCTCCCCTGGAACCTCACAAGGCACCTCTCCTTTGCTTCACCACCCCTCCAGAGCCCACAAACATGAAGAAGCCAGTGCAGGGGATGGAGAGTTCCGTTCCATTGCTGCTGGTGTCGCCGTGACATCACTTCCGGTGAAATTTCCTGACAGTTAGAACAATTAATCAGTGGAATGACTTGCCTCCAGAAGTTGTGGATGCTCAAACAATGCACGTTTTTAAGAAGAGACTGTACAGCTATTTGTCTGAAATGGTATAGGGTTTCCTGCCTGAGCAGGGGATTTGACTAGAAGACCTCAAAGGTTCCTTCCAACCAGTGGTGAGTTTCAAAAAATTTTCCTACCAGTTCGGAGAGCTCACTTCGTGCGTGCAGGGCTCAAACAATGGCCTCTGTATCAACGCTGGTGAGCTGTGCTGTTTTTTAGCTCAGCGGAGGCACAGCAATCCGCTCTCCGTGCAAATCAGCTGAGCTAATAAACAACAGAATATAGGAGAGGTAAGAATGGGAGTGAGTGGGTGGGGCCAGCCAGAGGTGGTCTTTGCCAGTTCTCTGAACCAGTCAAAATTTTCACTACCGAGGTGTGCACAGCACCAACAAGGGCCGGAAAAAGAGTTAAGTAGAGGGGCGCTTTACTCCTGCTCTGGAATATGGAGCGAGTCTCCATCCACTGCCATCACCCTTCTCTTCTCTTCTCAGGGCAAGTGAGGAGTGAGTGAGGGGAGGGGAGGGGCCAGCCAGTGGTGGGAATCATCCGACAGGGAGCCACAGAAGAGGGCCCAAAGAGCCACATGCAGCTCTGGAGCTGCATGTTGCCGACCCCCGCCTTAAGGGAACTGTTGCTGGATGCTTTTGGAACAAGAGGGAAACTACTGTTAGATGGGTACAGCTAACAGTGACTTAATGGGTAGGGACAAGATAAGGACATAGTTTGGCCAAAGAGGAAAATTGTTGGAATATGATTCTTCTGTGATGAACAGAACTTGTCCTACACAGACAAACTCTAGAAGACATAAAGTGGCATTAAGAAGAGAGATTAAAGAAGAGGGTGCCATGCAGAAGACTCCTTTAAGCCTAGAGCAGGCCTGTCAAACTGGCAGCCCATGGGCCGGATATGTCACAGGCAGGCCATGGCCACCCCGGCTCCGCAAAGGCAAAAAAGTCAAGATTTGTCACAATCCGGCCCATGACACGATCAAGTTTGACACCCATGGCCTAGAGCAAGCCTTGTGTGTCCTTGTGAAGACAACACTGACTTTTCCAACCCCCTTGAAATGCAAAAGCAAAAAAAGTATTCCAAGCAATCAGCTTAACTTGTTCTATGGGAGAAACAGAATGGAGTCTTGCAAAATCAGTGTGATAAAACAAATAAACTGATGTCAACATGGCACTGGTTCTTGGATCTCCTGTCTTTGTAGAACAGGGATCTCAAATTCAATTTCATTGAGGGCCACATCAGGATTGTGGTTGACTTTAGGGTGTCTGTGTGTGGCCAGGGTAGGCATGGCCATGGTGGGTGTGGCCATGGTGGGCATGGCCAGCTCCCAATGCTACTGTGCTCACTCTCCTTGACCAGGTTGCTCATGGTGTATGCGGGAGGGCAAAGTGTGTGGGTCAGAAGGAGGCCCACTCCATCTCCTTATGAGGAAACCAGGCTTTGTAACCAAAGCATCCTCAGTGATTGGATGGGAGACCACCAGGAGAGGTCAGGAGGAGGGGAAAAGGGGATGGGAAAAGGCAGCAGGTCTGCTGGTGGCCAAGTGCTAAGGCAGGATTTACCTCAGACCCTCACTCGCTCTCATTATAATCTGTTGAGGTATTCCCCGTTAGGAGAATGAGTGCACTCAGGGAAACATAGTGAGAGTGGTGATGAATAACACACAACCAGCACACAGATACACTGAATAGTAAAATGTAAGTTTTACTTCCTGTAAATGGGTAAACAAAGTCCAACAAACAGTCCAAACCACATGCGGTTAAAGCAGTAAGTATTCAAAATAATCAGTCCAGGCATAATCCAAAAATGAAGTCCTTTTCTTTACCAGTATCATAAACAAAGTTCAGTAAATGGAGTTTGCGAATAGTTGCAAGACTCACAGCAATTCAAGCAGAATGATGATCAGGCAAAAGGCAAAGGGAAAGCAAAGGAAATGCAAGAAGAGAACAAACCAGGTTTCTGGCTCCATCTTATGGCCATTGGAGGAACCTCAGCCAATCACAATTACAACATTATCTTAATGATACAACAGTATTAAATGATTATCCTGGTTTATATATTGCCAACCCAACTGTTAGGTGACCATCACTCCTAACATTCTCCCCTTTGGGTAGGACAATACATAAAACCTTACAGTTTAAGTCCAGATTCTTCACAGTAAGTCTTATGTTTTACAGTGCCTTGGGCTTTCGTAAAATGATCTGCAGTGTTATTCTCTGACATGCAGTACGCCAGTTTAATCATTTTACTTTGAACACATTGTCTCAGATTCAGATATCGTAGATCAATGTGTTTTGATCTTTTCTTTACGGCGAGATTGGAAGCCATCTGAATTGCTGATTGGTTGTCTTCATATACAACAATAGGTTCCTTTACATTACTTCCCATGTCTATCATTAGTTGTTTATAACATACTAAGTCCGTACATAACAGAGACAAACATGAGAATTCAGCCTCCATTGTTGATAAGCTTAGATGTTTTTGTCGAATAGATCGCCATCCAATTAACACCTTTCCTAATAACACTACAGTACCTGACGTTGATTTATGTGTAGGTACGTCTGCAGCGAAACTTGCATCGGCATATGCAGTTAAACTTAGTTCATCCTTAGGCTTCAAATATAATGCATCATTTGTTTAAGATATCTCAACACATGCTTAGCAGCTTGCCAGTGCCTTTCAGTAGGCTCAGTATTTAAACTGGCTAATTGGTTGACACTATATGCTATGTCTGGTCTAGCCCAATTACTAAAATAGGATAAATTACCAATTAATGATTGATAAATGTCTTTATCAAAAACAGGACTTTGCACATCACTGTGGCTAAACTCCTGGCTCGTTGGTGTCTTAGCCGGTTTACAAAGTTCCATTTTAAAGTTCTTCAGTAACTGGTTAATTTTATCTGCCTGTGAGATTTTGTAGCCTCCCTTAGTTTTTTCTCTATTTTCAAACCAAGATACTGCTTAATCTCACCTAAATGTTTGATTTTAAATTTCTTCTCTAACAGTGAAATAATCCCAGTAGCTTCTTGCTCAGTTTTAGTGATTAATGCTATGTCATCAGTGAACAATAGCAACAATGAAACTACACCATCACTTTCCTTTTTGAATAAACATGGATCAGCCATGCCAGCTACAAAACCTATCTTTGTTAATTCCTTCACTATGCACTGGTTCCATTCATAGCCTGACTGCTTCAAGCCATAAAGACTCTTTTTTAATCTCCAGCAATCAGTGTTGTTATCAGTTTTTATCCCCAAAGGCTTCTTTAAATATATAGTATGTTGCAACGGTGCATGTAGATATGCAGTCTCAACATCGAAATGGTTTATTGTGTATTTCTTCTTAGCTGCCCACACTAATGCTGCTCGTAATGTGGTAGCCTTCAGACTAGGTGCAAACACCTCATCGTAGTCGTTGGCTGACTGATCGAACCCTTGTGCTACTAACCTGGCTTTATGGGTAACAGTCCCATCCATACGTGTCTTAATTTTATAAATCCACTTACACCCTATGGCATGCTTACCGGGTGGTAACCTGACATTTTTATATACCTCCAACCTTTGTAAGGATTTCAGTTCCTTATCCATTGCTTCCTGCCAAGCAGCCTGAACCTTAGCAGGATACAGTTTCAGTTCATTACAGTTAGTAGGAACTATATTTACTTGGCATGCTATACTAGCCTGATATCTATCTGGTGGTTGTGTTACACGGGTTGAACGTCTAGGAAACTCAGGGCTTACTAGTGGACTCTCCTGTTCCACCTGCTCCTGTTCTTCTACCTCCTTTAGCACTAGTGTTACAGTAAACATTAGCTGTGCCTGGATCCCAGAATCTAAACGATCTATGGTTGGCCTCATAACCTAAGAAAAATAATTTCCTAGCTCTATGTTGCCTTTTCAGTCTTACTTGTGAGGGAATATGCACCCATGCTGGAGCTCCAAATGTGTGTAGGTAACTTAAATTTGGTTTTCTGCCATGCCAATGAGTGAATGACAATTCAACAGTTGTTGTGTTCACCACATTATTTAAAACATGGTTGGTACATATTATGGCTTCACCCCACAGTGTTTCAGGCAAATCTGAATCAGATAACAGTGCGAGCCATGGCTTGTAACGTTTGCCCCCTTCATTCTATATACGAGTTATGTTGTGGCCTGTAAGGGGCAGAACGCTTATGCTTGACACCAGCCAATTTCAACATCATTTGGCATCTAGTGTTAATAAACTCAGTCCCATTATCTGTAACTAAAGTAATTACTTTATGTCTCATTTTTCTCCCATCAAATCTTAGCCAGTAAAAGAAATGTTGGAACGTTTCTGTTTTGTTTTTCATGAGATAGCAGAAACCGTACTGTGAATAATGGTCCATTATTCTCAAAACATAGCAGGCACCTCCCAAACTGGATTTCTTAGGACCAATTATGTCAGCAAAAACAATCTCTAAAGGTTCTTTGGTCTTAAACCCATTCAGTCTGTTTGCTGGAGTAACCTTGCTTTTCTCCTGATTACAGGCATTACAGTTTAAATACTTGCTACAGGGTTTCAATTTTACTCCCTCAGACAATTCAACAGTTTGTTTGAGCATTTTGAAATTAATGTGCCCCAGACATCTATGCAGTAAATGTATACATTCATCATGTGGCTTAACATTGTTATAAACTGAGTTAGCCATCTTCAACTGGTCATCATGTATCACATATAAATCATTCTCTAATGTAGCAGTTATACTTTTACCCTCTTTCTCTATGATACATTTATCTCCCCTAAAGGTTACTACATAACCAATATTAACTAAAGCCCTTACTGATAACAAATTAAATTTCAGTTTAGGTACATATAACATAGTTAAATGCTCGTTTATACAAGAACAATATGCAGTACCTTCACCAGATGCCTTAATCTTCCATCCATTTGCCAATGATACATGCTGTTTACTCGTGGACATCTTTACAAACCTTTTTCTATCTTTAGTAATGCATTGCGATGCTCCACTATGAACAACCCACAAATCATGGTTTACAGTTGAATTGCTAGACATAGCTAAACTAACATTCTTCTTAGCCTTCTGGTGTTTGCCAGTATTCTGTTGTTTTCCCTTCTTACAGAATTTAGCTATATGTCCCCTTGCCCCACAAGAAAAACTTTTCCTAACAGTATAGGCAGTTGAAGACAAATCCTCTTCTTGTGGTTGTTCCTTCCTCAGTTGGTCCCTATCCAGCCGTCCTCTTGCTTCTTCTAACAACCTTCCAGTTATGTCAGTCAATGTCAGTTTATCTCTGGGCAGGACTTCCAGTGAAGATACATAATCATCATAACTTTCATCCAATGAGGAAAGAATGATGTAAACTTGATGCAAAAAAGAACAAACCAGGTTTCTGGCTCCATCTTATGGCCATTGGAGGAACCTCAGCCAATCACAATTACAACATTCTCTTAATGATACAACAGTATTAAATGACTATCCTGGTTTATATGCCAACCCAACTGTTAGGCGACTATCATTCCTAACATAATCTCCTTCCTTCCCTTCCCTTCCCTTCTTTTTCCTTCCTTGCTCTCTTCCCCTCTTCCCCTCTTTCCTTCTTTTTCTTTGTCTTTCCTGTCCCTTCTTGGATGCTCAAATGCAAAAGGGGAAACATTCCTTGCCTTGTGATCAAATGCCACTTTTGCTAGTAGTTTGTGGCCACTTATAAGACTGAGAACAAACCAGGATCAGTTTTTCCTGTTGCTTGCATTTAGTGGGGGCATGTGGCTATTCTGTCTCAGTATTTTTCCATAAGACAAATCCTGCTCA